>BHFT01034086.1:9914-91201 GCA_004320025.1 Laticauda laticaudata
GGGGGGGGGGGAGAGGAGAAAGGAAAGGGGAGGGGGGAAAGGAGGAATCCATTTCTCCTTAGCTGCAATCCAATGCTTTTAAACTCTTGGTCCCTTAATAGATCACAGAACCACACTCTGCTTCCTCCCGAGTTCTCCAGGTTCTTCAGGGGAAGGAAAATAACCTGTCACATTTCCCCATTTCTGCATCATTGGTGCAAAATGCAAATGCAAAATCCGCAGATGGTGTGCTTGAAGCTGCCTCTTTTCAGAAGATGGGGTAGATGACACTCCTTGCTCTTTTAATTTTATTTATTATTCTTATCGCTATTCCCGGATCACTCTTTCCTGTCCTGACCGGTCTTTTCATCTGCATCCTTTCCCCCCCCCCCTCCTCCTCCTCCTCCTCCTTCTCCTTCTCCTCCTCACCAGCTAGGTTTTGAATTTCACATGCCAAAGGGTGGTAGTGGTGGGAAATCTCCACAATATTTTGGAATTAAAATAATTTTGGAATTAAAATTAAGCTAGATAATGAATTCTCTCTGCCGCCGAGGAGAAGCCAAACCCACGAGGATTTGCTGCTGATCCCCTGATTCAGGCAGTGAGTAGAGAGCTGGCTTCACATTGCCGTACTCTTTCTGCCTGCAAGGGCTCTCTCTCTCTGTGTGGTTGTGTGCATGCGTGTTGGGGTGGGGGAGGAGTATCGGTCCATTGGAAGCTAAGAGAGGCGCTTTCCTCTTAGGGGTCTTAGGAGCCGCATTCCTGCTGTCCCTACGTTCTTCCTTCTCGGTTCAGGATGTGCTTTGATTTCTCTTTGGATCTGGTCTTCAGTACACAGCCCGACTGCTGTGTATAATGACAGCAGGAAAATTGCCCCAAATCAATGTAAGTCTTCTTTATCCAGTAATGTTTATTTTAATGAGTAGAAGGCCCTGTGGGTGGCTTTTGTCTGTTCCTGTCTCCCCACCCAACCGCCTCCTTTGCCTGTTCAATATCTGCCCAATGTAAGGGGTGCTGGATTCAAAGGAAGAGGAGATGCTTCTGTTCTCTCTGTGCGGTGGGTGAACATGGCATGCTTGCTTGCTTGCTTGCCTGCTCGGTCGCTTGGAGGTGCTTCTGTGACCTGGCTTGCCTTGTGGGTACAGCTCTCTGGGAGGGAGGCAGATCTTGGGAGTGATGGGAGGGAAGGATGGTGCTGGGCCTTGGCTTGCTCTTGATGCCTTTGGGTTTGAAAATTGTGGGGTGGAGAGGAATTCAGTGTATTCCATCCACAAATCTTGATTGTGCAAGGGAAATGGAATAGAAGGGTGAGTTCTCCTGATCAGCTAAAGTAAGGATTCCTTCTATAGGATTATTCAATTGTTGGGGGTTGTTGCTGGATATATATATATTTTTTTTTGAGGGGCTAGCTTGTAACAGCTTTAGGGGTTGGTGGCCTAAAGCAATTTTCTCCATTGTGAGAGAAATTCCTTCACTTTTTCTCACTGGAGTTGGAGTGGGCAGCGAAGCATCAGGACTTTCCAATGGGGGGTCCTGCTTTTGAACAATGTCCATCATTGAACCCTAGTGAGATTGGTGTCACGTTCTGTGGCCAACCTCAGCCAGAGTAGATCCGTTTGGCTTTTTGTCAAGCGCTCCTTTCCAAGGAAATGCTGCCCTGCATCTGGAGCTGTAGTGATTTATTTGCTGTTGCCTAAATATAGATGGTCTTAGAAGCATTGGAAGAGGACTTGCTGTTTGGGTGAATCTTCTCTGGTACCTAACTTCTCCTTGGGGAAGAGGAACAATTTTATCCCCTAGATAACCAATCACTGGCAAATATTTTCATTCTTTATGGTTCTCTCTCAAATCTTGACTTTTAGACTTTGCCTTGGCATGCCCTGTTGTGGGTTTTTTGTCTTCTCTGATTTTTTTTTCTTTTATTTTGGGGAACGTCAGCTTCTACTTTAATGGACATCTTGCTTTCCTTATATATGTTGAACAGAGAGATAGAGGTTACTTCTTGATTAATGGGTGATGAATTGTAGTCCCAAACTGCATTGTTGAATTCAAAAGGTGTGAGATTTAGAGAGCATTCATGATAAGGTAGTAAAAGAATATGAATTCATATTAGGCGTTTTTAAGACTGGATCTGTACTAAGCTACTTCCTCTAAATAACGGCTGTTCAGGAGAGTTTATTGTTGAGTTAGCAGTTGCATTTCCTATGTAGTTTCATTCAAAATCTGTCTTGTCTGTTTAAGCTTTGAAAATCCTTTACAAGGTGAAAGAAGAGAAGAGCGTTCGCTCAATTATTTCCAAATTGTTAAATTAAGCTGAAATCTCACTCAAGAACATAGTTTTGGAGGATGGAATTTTGCATTTCGGTACTTTTTTTAAAAAAAAAGAATCATAAGAAAATGAGTGAGGCTGTTGAGCATGTATTGTGATGGAAATGAGACGATGAGTAGAGTTTTGATGTGCACCTTAATGAAGTGAGTGCGAGGAAGCGCTGGTGTTTCCTTGCAGCTCTGATCTTCTTCTGTCGGGTAACCCCATGGGGTCTATGGGTGCTTTCTGGAAAGAAAGAAAAAACACCTGGGCCATATTAGATTATTATTATTATTTTGCAAAGAGAAGCTGCTTCTGCTTTCAACCATCATGGTGACTCTTGGAAGGAAATGTCATAAATTGTTATTGTGGTAATTACTAACTGCCAATTCCTGGTTATATCTAGAAGAAACGAAAGCTCCCTTTTGGGCAGAGATGAGGGAGGAAGAAGAGGAGGAGGAAGGCAGCCCACTGTACTTTCACATCAAATATAGCAATAACCTGAGTTCCTTGTTAGGGAAAAGATGACAGTGTGAACATTACCAAAGAAGAAAGACAAGGGAAGAAGAGAAAAGGGCAGGAATGCAGATTTCTAAATGCTTCATTTCCCCATATCATGGTTTCATTTGTGTTGCGTTTGGTATTTAAATTGAATTAATAGGATACTTTATTTGGCCAAGTGTGATGAGACACCCAAGGAATTTGCATCCCTGCTTTGGAGTAAAACCTGGTTGCTATTGATGCAAGTAAATTGATAACCTTTTCTCTCCACCAATGAATGCAGCATCACTTAGGGGATTAATCCTATTGACTATATCAGTTGACTTTGGAGAAATGTTGCAGAGCTTCAGGCTGAAGGATCCAAATGGTTGGCCTGGAATTCTGAAAACTGCTGGGGAATGAAGAGAGTCTGATTGGTCCCTTTCTCCTTTTTTAATCACTTGAAGGGATTATTTTTTTATGTCCTGTTTTGAACTCAGGCATTTGGGAACCAGGAACGGAAATAACTCCAGAGATTCATAGCCAAATAAACATATGAGGGGTAGCTTCTTTCTGTCAAGGAGAGCTGATAGTTTTAAAATGATCTCAGCTGTTTGGATTGGAGTTTTGGATTTGGAGTATCCTGGAAAAATGTTGATGTGTCTGATTCTCCCTGCACTTATCTATAGCAGGCTGCGTTTCAGTGCCTTGCCCCAAATGAGGAAATGCCTTTTCCAGATGTTTTCTGCTTTTGAGACTTTCAAGGGGTCAAGACTTGCTGTGGTTTGAGCTGCGAGCACCTGATACGCTCAGATGAAGCTCCCTTTTAGGCTGTGCAGTCTTTGGAAGAAAACGCTCCAAAGGATTGCAAATTTAGGAAGTAGCCTTGGTGTGGCTAAGTTGGCATGAAGGAAGACTCAGGAAGAAGGGGAGATGAATTCCCCCCCCCCAGAAAAAAAAAAAAAAGCTGAGCTCCAGATTGTGGCAGGTTTTAAAGAGAGTCATAAGCCAGCGGGATAATTTTTTGCACTGGAAGTGATCTGCCAGTGCTTGTGAGTTTCCTTGAGGGGGCTGTGACAATCCAGTGGGGAGGAGGACACTGATTTACAAAGGAACCCAGCACCCTATTCTTCTATTTGGTGAGAAAAATGGGCATTCTGCATCTGGCTTGCATATGAGACATAATTGCCATTTAATCTTGAATTAACCATCCACCTTCTTCCCAGCAGTAGCGAATGCAGGGTTTTTAATCCGTGACATATTTGATTTTGGAAAGCAAATTCTTTGTGCAAATAAGGCATGGTTTTAATTTTCTTCGAGACAAGCCTGCTGGGTTTCTGTTTTATTTTTATTTTTTGACTGGCCAGCCTGGCATTTATCAAGTGGACCTCCCAGGAGGACCTTTCTTAAGGTGCAAGGTCCGGCTTGACCATCTTCAGGAGAGGTGGGAAATGGACAAAGAGAAACTGTGGGTTGAGGGAGGACCATTTCTGACTTTTTTTTCTTTAATGAGAGCAGCATGGCCAGCCTTAGTTTGTTGAAGCAAAGAGCAGTAGATTCAACTTATGCTCAGAAACATCCTCTTCTTCCATTTTAGCGCATTCCTCTCCTCCTCAGACATGGTTATGAACCTGGCTCTGATCTGAGGAACCTACAATGCTTCTTAATAAAAGAAATTATTAAATAAATAGAATAAATTATTCTGTAAATAAAATTGCCCTTGCAAGGCTGAAGTTTTACATGTTTTGCTTCTCAATTTTGTTTTAAAAACTTAAATTCGCGTACCTGCTTCCCTAATTTATCTAAGGGTAGCAGATTTTGCTGAATATACAGATAATCCTCGATTTATAACCACAACTGGGATCTGTCGCTAAACCATGTGGTCATTCAATGAGTCATTATGGGATTGTGTCTGAGGTTGCATCTTTTGTGCCACTGTCGTTAAGTGAATTTGGCTTCCCCCCGTTGACTTTGCTTGTCAGAAGTTAACAATTTCATATTGGTCAAAGCAGGAGGGTGTCACGGCTGGGATTTTCCGCAAAAACACTGAGGCCACATGTCATACACGGGTGTTACACATCTCATAGATACATGCCAAGTGTCCAGATCACAATCGTGTGACTATGGGAACCTGCGACAATCGTAAGTGCGAGGACTGGTCATGAGTCATTTTTTTCCAGCACCACTGTAACTTGCAACAGTTGCTAAGTGAATGGTCGTAAGCTGAGGACAACTTGTGTAACTTCCAGAACAGGATGCTTCTTGCTCTGATGGATGAGCCACAATGGACTTCAAATCACAACTGGATTGGGCAACTTGCACAACTCCAGAGTGATTCAGCTTTCAAGGTTCGTTGCCTGACTACCTGTATAGATCTGCCAGTTGGCGAACACCTCTCCTTTCCCTCTTCCTCTGCTGTAAATCTCCCCTTCTGCCCTTACCTTCCATCTGTGGCATAGCCCTGCCTTGGCATTAAAGGTTAACCATGATCAGTTAGCACCTGTTTTACTCTTAATAAGGTTTTCAAGCTATCTCTTCTCCATTCTGCTTTATGGAAAAGTTTCCAGGCTTAAGCCCCACAGCGATTAGTCAGGGTTCTTCTCTTTGCAACCGAATTAGCAAATTTTGATGAAGGGAAAGCCACACTGTGCGGAAGAAAGGGAAGAAAAATAGTTGAGAGGGCAATGTGCAATTTGCTCAAGGCTGCAATTTTATTTGCACACATGTTCTACACATTGCAAAGTGGCCATTGCTTCCAGCATGGACAAAGCAGCAGCAGCAGCACCCAGGCAAAGAAGACCAAAACACATTGCCAAGGGACAGGAGATGAGGGGTACATGCTTGAAAAAAACAAACCAGCAAACCAACATTATTTTTTCTCAGAGACTGTTTTTTTTTAAAAGAGTAACCTTAAGCCCTGCTTCCATTCTTGGGGCGAGGATATTCATGGTTTCAACATCTTAACCACCACCATGACATTCATTTTGCTGGGTTTTTTAACCTAATTCTGTCCCAGTTTTCCAGTTTTGTAGTTTTCTCTACTCAGGCGGGTTTTGAAGGTCAAGTTTTATCCCTTATCGCTAATGAAATTTTGATCACAACAGCTTTCATTTTTGAGCATTGTTTCTGGCATGTTCTGGCGTTTGAACCCAAAATTTCTGTTGCTAAGCAAATTTTATGCCATTTTATGACCTTTCTTGCCAGAATTGTTCAGTGAATCACTGCAGTTGATAAGTTAGTAACATGGTTGTTAAGTGAATCGGGCTTCCCCATTGACTTTGCTTTGGGAATCACATGATCCCAGGGCACTGCAACTGTCATAAATACGCACCAGTTGTCAAGTGCTTGAATTTGTCTGTGGAGATTCTCAATCCTCCAGGTCATGGTTGTCCCAAAGGTGTTTTTTCTTTTTAATCGGCAACTGGACTTTCTGTTTTTTCTTTGAAGATGTTTCGCTTCTCCTCCCAAAAGCTTCTCTAGTTCTGACTGCATAGTGGGGAATGGAAGGATTGATACTCCTTGCAGACAGCTGGTCATTTGCATCCTTTTAGAGAGTTGTTGAGGCCACTTGGAGGTTTATCTGTGTCCTCAGGATCAGCTGCAAATTGGTGTGGAGCCTTCTTGGAAGTGTTGAAAGGACTGTGCTATAAACTGGGGAGAGATGATGTCATATCCCTCCCCCTCTTTCAAACCTGCTACAATAGTCATAAGTGTGAAAAACGATCATGTCGCTTTTTTCAGTGCTATTGTAACCTTAGACAGTCACTCAATGAATGGCTGTAAGTTGAGGACGAGCTGTATTCATCTGGCCATTCTACTTTTACATTTTGGGCAAAGCAAATGAGTGTCATGGGTGGGATTTTTTTTTTTGCAAAAATGCTGATATTCATTCGAACCTCTGTTTTCCTCTCTTGTGCTCCATGTTGGTGGTATTTTTTTTCTCGTAAAATTGATCAGAACCCAAATGGAAAAGTCCAAAATCTCGAAGAAATCCTTGGGTTTATCTTTTCACTGATCAGTTTAGATTCATTTGCAAGTGGGAATCAGTTTAAATTCATTCAAAGGAGTGGGATGCGGAATTGGAAATTTGACATCGTCTGCTAAACCTTTTGTTGTTCCTCTGAAGTTTTCAGATACTTCCCTCAGTCTTTGTGTCAAGTTTAATGAGAATATAGAAAGCTAGAAATGTTTGGTTTAAGCCTGAAAAATGCACATGGCGAATGCCCAAGATACAAAACTGATCCATTCAACCTCCCAACTTTTGGCTTCCGTTGGCCACAAGTGGTGCTTTATCATTGCTTGTTTTTGAAAAAAAGAAAAGGAAAACCTGCCTCGAGAATGAGGGGGCTAGAATCCATGTGCAGCAGCTCCAGTTTAGAAAGGGAATTTGGACAAAAGGTACCAAGATGCATTTTAATTTCTAGAACGTAGAAGAATACAGTTGGAAGGGACATCAGAGGTCTTCCAGTCCAACCCCCTTCTGGAGCAGGATTCCTTATACCAGCTCAGACAAATGGTTGTCCAGTCTCTTTTTGAAACCCTCCAGCACTCACAACTTCTAGAGGGAAGCTGTTTCATTGGTTGATTGCTCTCACCATGAGGAAATTCCTCCTTCGTTCTCGTTTGCTTCTCTCTTTGGTTAGTTTCCAACCATTGTTTCTTGTGCTTTGGAGAATAATTCGACCCCCTCTTCTTTGTGTCAGCCCCTCAAATACTGGAATACTGTTACCATGTCACCCCGAGTCCTTCTTTTTGTTAGACTAGACAGGCTCAATTTCTGTCACGTTCTTCATATGTTTTAGCCTCCAGCAACCTATTCATTCTTGTTGCTCTTCTCTGAACTCTTTCCAAGCCTTAACATTTTTTAAAATATTGTGGTGACTGGAACTGGATGCAGTATTCCAAGTGCGGTTGCTACTTCAGAGTGGCGTGATCTCTTGCCAGTCCGGTTAGCTAGTCATTTGTCAGTCAGAGCTATAATTTGATTTAATACGACCACATGCTTTCCAAGCTGTATATCCTTACTCTCTTTTTGGCAGCATCAGCCAGATTTCAAAACGATCTGTTTTGTTAGTTGGTACAGGCACACCAATAACTTGACATCACATCCATTTTTCCCCTTTTTAATTAACTTTATTCAATTGTTTTAAAAAATAAAATACAAAATGACATAAAAGGAAAAATTTCAGGAAGGGCATCAAAAAGAGAAAAAGATTAAAAAGTGTCAAAAAACAAGGGGAAGGAATTATTTTCAGGATAGATACAAATATATGATAAAGTAACCTCTTGTTCTTAAGTAAAAAACCCACAAAAGATACAAATTAAACAATTAAAATAACACCAAAATTCTATAACGCTTTCCTACTCTATTTAAATATAAGTACAAAAACATACAAATTACATGTCTAGTAAGATGTCACATCCAATTTTTAATGTCTTTACACTATGCTGGTCTATAACCAGAATAAAGATTGTATTTGATTTCTTTCATTGAAGGCTTCAACCAGGATTATCTCCATAAAATCAAGAAAGGCTCTGATCTGAATCATGATTGTGCAGAGGTTTGAGCAGATGTTTCCCTTTAATTTTTAGCAATAATTTTTCATTCATCTGATAATGGCTGCACAGAACTGAATATCATCCAGCTATTATCAAGCTTTTGATGGTTAACTTCCCTGTTCCTATAGGCAGCAAAATTAGATTTAGAAAGTCATTTTTCTTGAAACCATTTCGACCAGATTTCTAAGGAAAGTGTTCCAGGTGGCAAGTTTCCAAAGCCATGTACTTTTATTTTTTTAAGGGTGGAGAAAGTTTGATTGCAGAGCTTAAATAAGGTTATTAATTATCCAGGGGTGATGCTGAATTATCACCATAAGTTTTGCCTCTTTAATATTCGTAGTTCTTTTCAATGAAGACAGAGTGAAAAATTATCATCTCCAGGATGTTATTAGTGATTCGTTTTGACTAGGTCCACCTCCCCCCCCGCCAAAAAAATCTGATATCAGGTTGACTTGTGAGGTCTTTGGTGCTCTCTGATCCTGATGGTTTGCTTGTGATCATTTCATTAACCATCTGCACCTCTATAATGTCTGGTATGGTTCTGCAACCCAACAGGAATAAACAGATTCAGAGAGTTTTAAGACTGCAGAAAAAGCAATTACAACCCACCTGCCTTCAGTTGGAGGACCTGCATACTGCATGAGTCAAAAAGAGGGCTGTGAAATATTCCTACACACCCCTCACATCCTGGACATAAACTGTTTCAACTCCTTCCCTCAAAACGACTATTAGAGCCCTGCACACCAGACAACTAGACACAGAGACAGTTTTTCCCCAAATGCCATCACTCTGCTACACAATAATTCCTCAACGCTGTCTCAACTATTTCACAGAGTCTGCACTTACTATTATACTTTGAATCTTCTCATCTCTTATCACCCACCTCTCCAAGCTTGTGACTGTATGACTGGAAACTTTGTTTGCTTGTATCCCTTAAAATTTATGTGGACTGTTTCCTAGTATGATTTGAATTGGCTTATTGTAGTCCTATGATATCATTAAGTGTTGTACTTTACGATTCTTGAAGCTCTTGATGAATGTCTCTTCTTTTTATTTGAACCAAGATCGAAATTCCTTGTTGGTGTTCCAAATCATACTTGGCCAGTAAAGAATTCTAAAATTCTAATTAATTAATTAACAATGCAGCCCTAGGATAAAGGAGTGAGTGGGAGGGGGAAAGGAGAATACTGTGCAGTCTTTAGTGCTTCATGAGCTTGCTTGTTTTCTTGGCAGTATTTTTGTTACCCAGCGGTTGGGGATTCTACAGGTTCACCACTCTATTTTGCTAGAACCGGCTGTGTAACATTCTAAAGCAAGTTTCGGAGAACGATTGTTAGAACGAAATTACTGGGGCTAATCTGTAAGGAAGGCAGGTAAAGGAAACATTCTGGTGTCGCTTACACAAACTGCCTCTCCATTAACGGTTATTACATGTCTTTGGGCAGGACTAGACTTCCTGTCTCAGGAACTTTCTCTGGAATTTTTTTTCCCACCTTTGCCTGGTACTTTGCTTTGTGAGGTGAGCATTCAAAGTTCACAGTGGCACTGGAAAAAAGTGACGCTTGCCATTTTTCACCAACTTACGATTGTTGAACGCAATCCGGTTGCAGCATCCCCACAGTCATGAGAGGCCAGGCGAGGAGATGCGTGCCTCCATGTGAGTGATATTGAGTTGGCCACACTCAGCCAGTCACATGACCACCAACTAAGCCACACCCACAGAACCGGTTGTTAAAAAATTTGAATCCCATCCCTGTTATTACCCAACTAGGTAACATGATAATCAGCACTAAAAGGGAGTGGGATCTTCCTAGATCTGCCTACATCAGGGGTCTGCAACCTTAAATACCCAAAGAGCCATTTTGGGCCAGTTTCCCACAGAAAAGAAAACACCGGGAGCCACAAAACTTGGGTGGGCGTGGTGAACTCAACTTCATTCCCACCCAGTCAAATGACACCCTCCCCCCCCCAGCCTACCCAGGGTTTGTGGCTCCCAGTGTTTTCTGTGGGAAATGGGCCTCTCTGCCTCCGTCCCTCTCATTTCTGTTTTTTGTGTTTTACCTTCTCAGGCCACGCAAAAAGAGACTGGGAGGGAGGTGAGGGGTGGGGCAGCCAGTGGTGGGATCACCCAACAGGGAGCCACAACAGAGGGCCCAAAGAGCCGCTTGTGGCTCCAGAGCCACGGGTTGCTGACACCTGGTCTAGAGCTATGAATATTTGTAGCCCAGGGTTGAACTGTGGGGTCCTTGGAGCTCTCTTGACCTTGGTGGTTTTCTGGCAAATGTCTCATTACCAAACTAGGCAATATCAACAGGACCGCCACATTTGCTAGATCTCTCAGCTACTTTCAGTGACATTCTCCAGTGGTGGTTGCAAGAGGTAGAAAGAGGAAGATATATATTATGGTGGTACTTCTTGCTGAATGGCCAAATCCAGGTGTGTGCATAGAAAGCTTGAGCTCTTTGTCTTCAGAGTTTGGTCCTTCTCCTGGGCAACATCTGCACGAAGCTACTGAAAAGATCATTCTGTGGCACTGAGTGAGGTATCTCTAGTACATTGATGATACCCAGTTGTGCATCCACTTTGGGGAACTAGGAGTAGGAGCAAGGGACTGGATGGGGAAAAACTCAAAACTTTTTAGAAATTGATTTTTAAAAAGATCAGAAAAAATAGAAAAGCTCACAGTTATAATATAGCTTTGATGCATGTACGTACAAAAATGAGGCATAAAATCAGAAAAAAGAAACGAACTATATCATTATATCAATTAACAGTTACAGTTCTAAATATTCTTTCCTAATGGCTCAGCGGTGAAAGATGCTGAGCTTGTCAGCTAGAAAGTTGACAGCCCAGGTTCGAGACCTTAACTTCTTGCATGGAAGAGACCTTAACTTCTCACCAGTGGAAATGGTGAGTTTCCATTCTTGCTCCAGCTACTCCTCCCCGAGTAGTTTGAAAGCATACAGATGCAAGCAGATAAATAGGTGCCACTTCGGAGGGAAGGTAGCAATGTTCCATGGGCCTCAGCAGGTAGGCATGCCGGCCACTTAACCACAGGAAAATGTACTTGGACAAGGCTGGCTCCCTTGGCTAAGAAACGGAGATGACCATTCTGCCCTAGGGACAAACTGAACAGGGAAACCTTTACCTTTGTGTAAATATTATTCAAGGACATATATATTAATTTCTAACAATTTCTATAACTTTCTTTTTAAACTTACTGTATGAGCTACACTTGTCCATACAAAGTCCTTGTTTATAGACAAACTATGTATAGGTGGGAAGCATATGAATTATTTATTTCATTTATTAGGCTTTTATCCTGCCTTTATTACAGCTTTTATAAATAACCCAATACAGCCTAATCAGATTTTCAGTCCATTGAGTGAAAGAGACCATACATTTATCTTCCCAGTGTTGTAATATCAGGTTTTTTAGCCATAGTAAAGGCATGAAAATCTATTTATGTTGTCCAGTTGTCAAATTCCATGTACCAGGTACATAGAATTGCAGAAAATTTTAGCTTTTGTCACACAGTCATGATATCCACCTGTGGCTTATAGGCTGGATATAGTTCAGATTTGTCATTTCTGGGATGAATGGAAGCAAAATGGGAAGATTTGCTGAAGATCCCTCTACTCAGTTGTCAAACCTTCTTGAGAATGTCCCCTTCTTCTCTGGCCCAGCCCAGCCTCAGATATTTGGATTTTTCTTTTTGTGTGAAGCTTTCAGTGAACTGTTAAAACATATTTCTTCTAGGGGTGGTTAATGATTTAGATGGAGGACCATGTTCGTCTCAGATAAGTTAGGCTATAAGCCCTACAAGGAAGACCAGAGCAAGAAATAGATTCTGTCACAGTTGTCAGGGATTCAGTCATGTCCAACCTCTGACCACTCTCCATGCTCTTCTGTCTCACATTGCCTCCTTCCCAAAGGTGCTTTTTCAAGAGGCAACTGGAATTTTTTGTTTTTCTTTGAAGACATTGCGCTTCTCACCCAAGAGGCTTCTTTGGCCTTCTTCAGCTCCACCACGGCCATCCCTTATCATCCTTTATAATGCCCAGTGAACAAATACTAGGGTGTCCCCTTCTCCTTATTCTGTTGATGATTCCCAACATGATTGACTTTTGGAATGCTAGTTTGCCTGATATGGCCAAAATGTGATAGCTTTCACCAATCTTGGCTTCGAGTGATATGTTTGGAAATAGACTCCATGGAAGGAAGACTAAAAACTACAAGTGGTCCTTGCTGGCCCACTGCTTTGTTTAGGCACCATTCAAAATTATAGTGGTGTAGCTTTTGCAACCAGTCTTTAAACTTAATGACCATCACAGCGTCCCACAGTCACATGATCACCACCTGAGTGTTTCACAGGATGCTTCCAACAAGAAGTGTTTAGAGACCATAGAAGTACAATCATAGGTCACAGTGACTTGATGTTTTGCTTATCCTAGTGACTCCCTTAACAACTAAATGGAAACTAAGGTCATAAGGCCATTGTGATTACATGATTTTTTGCTTAGCAACCGTGGCATAGCAACAGAGTTACCGGTCAGTGGGGTCATTAAGCGAGGACTACCTGTGCTTTTATTTAGACATATAATAACATAATCTTACAAGTCTGATCGTGGCTGTCCTCCTCCCTCTTTTATGTTCATCTGAACTATGGGGGTGTCTGAGATATTTTTGTAATGCTCCTCCATCATCTGGACTCAAGCATTTCCTTTTTGTTGCTTTGGTAACGGATCTTCCCTCTTTCCCTGAAGTTCAGCTCCTTATTCTCTTTGGAGCTGGAATTGATCATCTGATTTTAAAAAAAAGCCCTACTATTGTTTCTGTTTTGTACTGGTTGTGTAGTCTGCTATTTGCTTGGATAGGAGTGAACTGTAAATATAGCAAATAATATAATAATAAGGTGGAAGTTTGCACATTCCAACTAATTGAATCCAGAAACAGAATGCAAAGAACTCCCCAACTAGTAGGGCAATGATATGTTTCCATGGTGTGACTCTGTCACATATATTAGCTGGTATCATGGTGGTCCAGTTTTGTTATACACATTTATAATTGGCTTCTAGACTTAGGGAGATCAATATCAAAGTAGTGATTATATTTTTGCAGAAGTTTGTTCTAGCAGTCTTCACTCTTCTAGGAAGGAAACATCATCTCTAATAGAGCTTCCAACATAAAAATAGGGTCTATTGTCAACATGTTGAAGGAAGAGCATGAAATGGTAATGTTCAACTTGATGTTAAATTTAACATGGTTTAAACATATTTCCTTCCTTCCTTTCCTCCCCCCCTTCCTCTCTGCCTCCTCCTTTCTTCTTCTTCTTTCTTGCATTTGTATTGCTACCCATCTGACATAGCGACTGGGCAGCATACATGGTAACAGTCAAAAAACATATCAAATCATTAAAACAACTAATTTAAATTAAAATAAAAGCAAGATAAAACAAATAATGAAAATAGGAGGAAAACCAGAGGCTGCATACTTTTAACTGCCATGTAACCATCTAACAGTCTTTCTTTCCAGAAGGTGTAGAAAGCAAATTAGATTTAATCGATGAGAAGTGGCTTTCCCTAACTTTGAGGAAGATGCTTGGTTAGAGGAGTATTTATAATGCATTCTGAGGGTTTTTTACTTTCACCATAATGGCATGTGCAATTTAAAGTATTGCAGTTTAGTTTTAAATGATAAGTCCCAGAATGTGTGATCTTTCCTCCTGCGGGTTATGGCCATTAAAAATTGTAGCTTATTAAAAGCCACAGCCTGCTACATTGCCTACCGCTGAAAATTATGGATATGCACAATATGGAGAACTAGGGCTCTTGCTTCCAGAATGGGTCAGTTTTCCTGTCAGTCACGGCCAATTGTCAAATGTAGTGATGTAGCACAGGGTTCTCCAAACATGACAACTTTAAGATTTGTGGACTTCAATTCCCACAATTCCACAGCCATCATGGGGCCAATTGGGGAATTGTGCAAGTTGAAGTCCACAAATCTTGAAGTTGCAAAATTTGGAGACTCCCTGATCTAGCCCATTGGTGCCATTGCATTCAATGCAAGAAAAAATAATTTCTCTGTGCTGTTTCTTGGGATTTGAAGATCCCTTGCTATCAAACTCCACTGGCATTTCTTCCCATGAATACCATGTTTACAGGCAAGAACTCAGTGCAGTTGTACCAAAAATATGTCTACATCAAAATAGGATTATTTGTCAATAGAAAAAATATTGCATCACACTGATTGTCAAGCTGTTTTCTAGGCTTTACTAAATTCTCTGGCAGCATGTCGTTTCCCCTTGGTGAGGTCAGTCGCAATTGAAGTGCAACTCACATCATTGTGCCTCCCATCAGGGTGATACATTCCCTCAAATGTGCAGTCTAGGGGTGTTAGGAACTGAAATGCATTTTCAGAGGAGAATTTTGCAGCCTGGAAAAAGTTGCTAGCAAGATGTCCAGGTCTGTGTTGCATACAGCCAGCTAGAGTCATGTCGTAGTGAGATGGGTAGTTATATAAATCAAAGGAATAAATAATGAGATTAGCATTGGGCAAACCCACTTGTGCCCCTCTGCCCCTTGGTTAAGCTGAAGAGATTGGTGGCTCTGGAGGAGACCCCTGATTGGCATCCCCTCCCAATCCCTGTACAAGCAACCCTTTGTCTCCTGCCTTCTGTTAAAAATAACCATTTTGGGGCGTTGGGAGCAGCAAGGAGGTGAGAGACACCCCCTTCCTTCTCCCTTCTCCAAAATTGCCATGCATTTCTAGAAATAAATTCAGTGTCCTTTCTTCCAGCTTTCCCCATGCAATCACCCACACACCCGCCTACGTAAGAAGAGCTGGTAATCAACAGCGGCTTTTAAAGGCTTCATCCATCCTTTTTCGGCAGGCTGATTTTAGACTCTGCCCTCCCTCCCTCCCTCCCATTTCCCACTGGGTACAAGGCGGTGATTGCTGTAGATATTAATGGTAAATTGGGAATGCTTCTGAACCTTGTATTAATTAGCACAGCAATTTGCCGAAGTGGGTCTACAGAGTTTCATGCTGCAAGGTCCAGTCTTTTACAAGAGGGAAGATGATTTTTCTCGAGCTCCGTCAGTTCCAAGAAGGTGTCGACATGGGCTCGGTTGAATGTGCCTCTCATGCATTTTTTTGGTTTTATGGGGTTAACTTGAACAGCAGCTTGGATGGATTGTGTAGAGCAAGATTTCTCAACCTTGGCCTGTTGAAGATGGGTGGACTTCAACTCCTTGAATTCCCCAGCCAGCATTGCAGATGGATACAGTGCAGAAGAATTTGTTTAAAAATACATCTTTTTTTGGGAAAAAAAAAAGAGGAGGGGGAAGAGAAAATTATTGGAAAAAATGCAAATAAGAGCAACTAAGTCGATTAAAGGCCTGGAGACTAAAACATATGAAGAACAGTTTCAGGATTTGGGTATCGCTAGTCCAGTATTTGAGGAATTTGAGCTGCCACAAAGAAGAGGGAATCAACCTATTTTCCAAAGCACTAGAAGATAAGAAACAGTGGATGGAAACAAATCAAGGAGAGATGCAACCTGAAGTTAAGGAAGAAATTTCCTAACAGTGAGAACAGTGGAATAGCTTGCCTGCAGAAGTTGTTGAGTGCTTCATTGTTGGAGGTTTTTAAAGAAAAGACTGGACAGCCGCTTGTCTCAAATTTTAGGGTTACCTCCTTGAGCAAGGGTTGGACTAGAAGACCTTCAAGATCCCTTCCAGCTCTATTCTGATTGACGAGAGAAACAGGAAGGAGGAAATGGAAAGACAGAATCTATTTTGCTTGGGACCTCATAAATTTATTTAAGAAAGAAAATGTTCGCTAAGAAGAAGGGAGAAATCCCCAAAACAAAGGGCCCAATTAAGAGTTAGCATGGTTTTGTAGCTTAGCATAGGACTAGGTCTGAGTTGAAGTCCACCCTTCACCATGAACACTTATTAGGTGATTTTGGTGCAGGCATTACTCTTTCAGCTTTCCATGTGGTGAGGTGGGCATCAAAGAAATTTAAGTAAAGTAAAGGTTAAGGTTTCCCCAGATAGATTTAGATAGATAGATAGATAGATAGATAGATAGATAGATAGATAGATAGATAGATAGATAGATAGATNAGACAGACAGACAGACAGACAGACAGACAGACAGACAGACAGACAGACAGATATCTCATCAGATGATTGTTGAAAGATGTGGAGGTATATTTACTCTGTATGCTGCGTGCGTGCATGATAATGAAAACTCTAATTTAGGTGCAATCTCGAAACATCTCGATCACCATTTGAACACTGTGGGCATTGACAAAATCACTACTGGTCAATTGCAAAAGGCAGCTTTACTTGAAACAGCTTCCATCCTTTGACACCATCAAACAAGAACATCTGCTTATCCCAGGTCCTTGGGAAGGACTCAATAGGTGGATAAAAAGACCAAATCCAGTCTAAACTTCTGGCTGACTGTTTGACAAACCGTAAAAATAAAATCAGAAGGCTAAAGGAGTAGATGAGGAGAAAATTCACCATCTCATTTTAGAATTTTATATGCACTTTTCAGACCTGAAAGTTCGAGAACTTCTATTAGAGCTGAATTCCAGGATCAGATCCAGATGTAAAAAATGTCTGGTTTTACAACTTGACTTTCTCAGATGTAGAATGTAATTGTTTTCTTGGTTGTTTGCCATTTTTCACCCAGTTGTGAGGATAAGCCTGTGATTGTTACAGATTTCTCTCATAGATGGAATGAGAAAAAGTTTTGTGGAAATTCAAGCACTGTGAGGTTAACTCGGTATGATTTTCCCAATCTGGTGTTCTCCTAGGATTCTTCTTGTTGGCCAAGCTGGCAAGGAATTCTGGAAGTCATTATATAACATATTGGAAGGTCATCAGCTTTGGGAGGGCCAACATTGTAAGACTCAGTTCTTTGATCTTTTGGATAGGTTATATTTAACTGAGTAACAGGGACCTTGGAGGTCTTCTAGTTCAGTCCCATCAAGCCCCAGACCCTATACCATTTTAGACAATTGGCTGTCCAGTCTCTTCTTAAAAACCTCCAGTCTTGGAGCACCCACAGCTTCTGGAGGCAAGCTGTTCCACTAGTTAATTGTTCTCACTGTCAGGGAATTTCTCCTTAGTTCTAGGTTATTCCTCTCAATTAGTTTCCACCTGTTGCTTCTTATCCTGGCTTCAGGTGCTTTGGAAAATAGACCCCCCCCCTCTTCTTTGTTGGAGCCCCTCAAATATTGGAAGACTGCTGTCATGTCATCCCTAGTCCTTCTTTTCATTAGACATACCCAATTCCTGCAAAGGTTCTTTATATGTTTTAGACTCCAGCCCCCCTAATCATCCTTGTTTCTCTTCTCTGCACTTCTGTATTTCCCTATAAACCTAGGTTTCCATCCATTTCTTTTGTTGAAATAAGATTTTTGCAGTCTTCAATAACAGATTTGGGGCATTGGGAATCTCCTTTGAAGCTGTCTGTTATAAGGGTGGTCAATTCACAGGAGAACTTTGTCACTTGGATAATTGGCAGATACTTTTTAGCTTATCTCCGGATTGTAATCCAGGCTTTGAGTGAGCTGAAAAAAACAGAACCTTTGAGATGATTGACAAGCTGATGTTCTGGCCCATCTAGCATTAAAAAAATGCTTTGCAGATTTCATGATTTTGCATTGTGAGCGAGAAGCTGCTATAATTTTAACCACTATTGAGTGTAATATCTCATTTGTTCTTGTGCTCAGATTTGGAATGCTTTGCTTTTGTCACAACATCTGCATTTTATTTCAATTATGGTTCTGGGTTTTATTTTTGTATGAGGTTATTGTAAGACCCACTAGGAAACCATGGGTGGAAGTCCCTGTTCCAGATATAATACAATCCTACACGCACATACTCAATAGCAAGACATCAAAATCCCTTGTTGAGAAACATCCAGGGAGCAGAACCTGGAAAATGGAGACTGCTGTGATTCTACCAGAAAAAGAAGATCAAAAATGACCAGTTAATGTGACTCAGCATGGTAGTCACCAATAAACCCACTGCTCATCATGGGTCAATCTTTGGTGGGTGCAGGATCCAGGATGAATTAGTTGATGACCTGCAGTTGGCTGATCATCTCCCTCCAGAGGGACAATAGACCCAGAACACAGCTTTTATGGAAGACAAGAATGTATCTCTTCCAGAGATTAAAGATGGATTTGAGATGACAGAGTTCTACGTAGTAAGATGTGGCTTGCTTTCCATTTTCAGACAGACAGTTCCTCTCCTGGAGGGGGAGAAAGCAAACCAAAAATCAGGAACCATTAGTCAGTTCAAAGGAGACCTTTTTAGTTTCTCATTTCACTGTCATGCAAAAGAGGGTGTTTATTTCTCAAATAATGCAGTGAATCATTCTGTCCCATTGGGTTTTTTTTCCATGCTTCACTCTCCCACATCCTGAGAAGGGGATACTGTAGATTGAAATGGCTTCTCAGAATTAAATGTAGCTGGATGTGTGTAGAAGGAAAAATCATTGGTCAGTTGAGCGGATTGCTCTAAAAATTTAGATTAAGAGGGCAAAAAAATGTAAGTTCTTCCTTATCAAAGACTGTATGCTCACCGGGGATATTTAAAGATTGATTTCAATTTGCATTTTTTCAGTAAACCTGATCTGTATGTAATCTGATTAGAGCCTGCCAATGCTTCAGTTTGAACAGTTCCCTGGATTTTGAGATTGGCTTCCTTTTGCACCAGGTCTTTGAAAATGGCATTTTGCATTTCCTTCTGCTCCACAAATGCTTCATTCTCCTTCCGTCTTGATCAGCTGCGAGGACGCAATGCAAAATGCGCTGCTATTTTTGTTTTACATGCTAATAAGGAGGTCTGGGCTAAAATTGCTTTCTGCACGATTGGGCATTGATGAAAAAGGATGGGCAAACAGGAATATGGATGAAAAGTGTCCCTTCTGTTATAAAGGGAGAAATCATATCTAGCCAAGTAGATTTTGGCAAGGCTCACATCTCATTTGGTTGAGGTTTATGTAACCATGGTTTCTTCAAAAAGAAAGGGTCCATGCAACACATGAAGCTACAGCCAAAGTAACTTAATTCGAATCAAATCAAATCCATTTTTATTCTGTCACAGACAAGCAGATAAAACACAAAGTTACATTTAATTAAGATTAAATGGAAAAGTATAATTGTTCTAAAATATCTAAAAAGGAGTAGAGTTAATACTATAATGTACCTTATGAACTATAGAACAATATGGTCAAGGAGATAAAACCAGATTGATCTGATAACAACATTTTGAGATAAAATAACTCTAAAAAGTGGGAATCATTTTCTGGCAAGCACCAGTGAAAGTAACTCACAATACAGTTGGTCACCTCTAGTTCAGATAGCTGGCACTTAAATCTAATGACTGACTAACTAACTAACTGCCTAACTAAAGGCCCGGTCCCACTGCACTTACGGATGCAAAGAGGATGTAAAACATTAAAAAAAGCTTGAAACGCGATGCATCCGTTGGTGTACTCATTGCATCCGTGTTCATATGCTGTATCCGTCCGAGTATCCGTCTACTGCGATTTCAGTCCGCGCAAGAAGTTTTTGAGCTGCACAAAACTTTGTGAAACGGATGAACTTTCTGCTGTGTACGATGTAAAATCCGCGACATCTGAGCAACAAACATTCTATGTCCGTTTATCATCCGTTAAACGTCCGCTGTAATCCTCTCTTTCATCCTCTGGGCATCCCCTCAACTCCACATCCACTGCAGCTGAAAAGCGGAAGAGGGAGGAACAAAAGGTACACGGAACGTCTACACAGCGTTAGTAGCACGGAAATAGAAAGGATGCCGCAGTGAAGCGGTTTGCATCCGATATACATCTGCGCGGCATCTCTTTTCTTTCCTTTAGGCAGTAGTGATGCGTCCGCTTTATCCGCTATGCGTCCACTTCGCAATTATCCCGCCGTAACCCCTTCGGAGGTGTCATCCGCTTCCATCCGCTTTCATCCGCTAGGCTTTCTTATGAACATCTGTTTAATAACATCCCGCTACATCTACTCCACGTCCGTTCTTTTCTGTTCTGTTTATGCAAATTTTTGCCACTTTTGGAGGCGGATGAACCAACGGATGGAGGCACCCCCGAAATTTTGCTCGTCCGCTGTGTCCTTTATGCATACGTTTTGCGTCCGTCAGCCAGTGGGACCGGGCCTTAACTGCTAGAAATCAGGTCAGGTAGGTAAATGGCAATTTCCTGTGTTTGAACTTAGAAAAATAAGCTGTAGCAAGGCTTTCTCCCTTATAAAAATTAGAAGAGAGAGAGGTGCAGAAGTTACATTCATACAACCAATAAGCCACTATGGCCATGTTTGTGTTTATTTGGTCTGAGCTTCCCATGCTGTGCTGCGATCTAAAATATTATGCAACCCAATGAATCAAATTCATTGACTAAACCATGATGAACAAAGCATGATGTTTGAATTGGAAGTTCTTCCTCTTATTTCTTCTCTTTCTTTCTTTCTTTCTTTCTTTCTTTCTTTCTTTCTTTCTTTCTTTCTTTCTTTCTTTCTTTCTTTCTTNCTTTCTTTCTTTCTTTCTTTCTTTCTTTCTTTCTTTCTTTCTTCCTTCCTTCCTTCCTTCCTTCCTTCCTTCCTTCCTTCCTTCCTTTCTTTCTTTCTTTCTTTCTTTCTTTCTTTCTTTCTTTCCTCCGTCTTCCTTCTCAGTCTTCCTTCCTTATTTTCTTTTCTTTTTTCAGAGCTCACAACAAGTAGCCCAAAAGCACAGTGCCTTGGGTGAAATGTGGTTAAATCTAGGCCATCTCTAAGCCTGCTTCTAAATGCCCAACAGGCAGTGCCTCGACATTCCCTGGGACTTCAGGGATGAAATAGTAGCATGGCATCCCAGTGTGTTCCCAAAATAGAAGGCCAGAATCGTAAGGGCTGAGGAAGAAGCCAGGTTGCAAGATCTCCCCCTCCCCACTCCCCACCCCTGACCAAGAGATTGAAAAGGACTTTACTCCATCAGGGAGGATTCCCCCTCTCATTTAAATGATCTCAAAAGATTTTTTAAAAAAACCATGGAACCATTCATTTTGCAAAGAGCTTATAACAGCCAGTGCTTTTATGGTAACTTCTATTTTATGTAATTGTTCATAAATTGTCCTGCAATTTTTTCTCATGCAAATCACCCAGCTTTCATTTTTAACAAATCCGTTTCTATGCAACAAGCTTTTAAAATGGAGCTTTTCCCTAAATAAACTTTTTTTTTAAAAAAATAATGCTTTTTATGTACAACTTATGGGAACAGTTCCTTTTTTATTTGAAAAAAGGACAGAATCTAATACTGTAGATGTGTAACGTAAGAATTCAACTTCAGATGGATGGAAATAGAATGTCCAAATCTACTTGCAGAATATCCATTCCATTTCATCCACCCACCCACCCATCCATCAGTTATACCCCTGTCATTCATCCATCCATCCGTCCATAATATCCATCCAGCCATCATCCATCCATCCATCCATTCATGCCACCCATCTATCTACGCTATCTTATCAATGCATCCACCCATTACATCATACTGAGGTTCATTTATGAATTATAAAGCCTTTGTTTTCAAGTACCCCCTTTCAAAGTTATTGTTTCCAGTATTAATTAACTGCTCTATAAGCTTTTTGGAGCTTTGTCAATTTCCTCCACCTTGGAACATCTTAAAATTTCTACTGTGATCACCAAATGATGTTTGATCCATAGTCATATAGTAATTTCTAAGTTTTGTACGTGTTTGCCCATAAAAATGGTTAGCACTTCAGAATCAGGACTGTTATATTAAACCCAACAAACAGAAATATTTGGAAGAAAAATTCCTTTCCTTATAAGCTGACAGTCTAGGGAGATTCTCAGACATCCATATCATGATTGTACTAAAGGTGTTTTTTCAAAAGGCAACTAGACTGTTTTTTCTTGAAAACATTTCGCTTTTCATCCAAGAAGCTTCTTCAGTTCTGAACTTCTGAAGAATTGAAGAAGCAAAATGTCTTCAAGGAAAAACAGTCTAGCTGCCTTTTGAAAAAGCACCTTTGGGATAAGCTGATAGTTTCAATTTCAGACATTTGAGTGTGTAAATGTTTTAAAAATGAGAAATGCAAAGATATTGCAGTTCTGGGAGGGCAATTCTGGGAGTTGACATCCACACATCTGGAAATTGAGAGAAATTGAGAAGTTGGGAGCTCATTTAGAAAGATTTTGATTTGTGATTCCCAATTTGCTCCTCTTAGTCAAGCTGGGGACTGATACAACCCAACAGCTGGACACTTCAGCCTCTGCTACTTTGAAAAATCACCAAGTGTAAATGGAACAGGAAAGCAAAGAAGAATGAGTCTCAGTTGTTCCTCTGTACATTTAAATGAATAAAAGATGAACTTCTGGCCTCAGATGGCATTTTAAGAGGGGAAAAGAAATTACTTTGCAGCAGAACTTGGGTGAAAGTTAATAGCTGATTCTGCCTTATTAATTTGCACATTGAATACACTTGAGTTTTAATGGGCCTCTTTTAGTTTTTAAACATGCCAACCAGCCAGGGATCAAAGAAAACAAAACTATCAGCCATAGTACAGATAACAAAATAGGGATATTTTCTCCCCTGTAAAATGTCTTAAAATATACGTGCATTTGGTATATTCACACCATGCAGTCCACATAGAATTCAATTGCAAAGAGCTTGGACCAAATCTTGGCTTACAAGGGCCCCCAGAGTTTCCATTTAATGGCTGTGAAGAGGGTGTTTATGTCAGATCACTGGAAACCAGGAGCAAAAGTGCTAAGTTACTTTTTCCAATATGGTGTCCTTGTAGAATCTTGGGTAAATACCATGCAGCTGAAATTCAGTACGCCTGGAAGCCAGGTTATTCCAAATTTTTACATCTCTCTGTCTCTGCTTCTATTTCTACATACTATTTCATTACTATGTTATATATATGTGTGTGTATATGTTCATGTGTCTGTATCTTCTGTTTGTTTATCTGTATCTATCTATCTATCTATCTATCTATCTATCTATCTATCTATCTATCTATCTATCTATCTATCTATCTCCCATCTCCCTATCTATCGACTATGAACATATAATATAGCCTAAGTATTAATATTATAACTATATTGGTTTAACTGAAATGTTTTCGCGAGGTATTTGTAGGTGGACTCTGCGTTATTCGGGGTTCTCCCGCGTAGAATTGAAGTATCTAGGCAAACGTTTCGATGAAGTCTCGATCATTTCATTTCAGGTCTTGTGTTCTTCAAGCTCTGTGCTTCTCAGAGTAATGTGAGCTTGCGAGCGTCTCTATCCTTTAACTGCTAGTGGTCTTGGCCGTGTGTGACTCTGATTGGTGGCGCCGAGTTGTGCTGGGTGTTCTGATTGGCTTAGGGTTGGCTGTTATCTGATTGGCTGGGGGTGGTTCTTGCTTAGGTGGGCCTGGCGTGCCTCAGATCAGAGTCTACCATGCGTCGTATCTATAGGCCTGGGCATCATGTCATCCGCGATGAGCCTCTTCGCTATCAGTAAGCGGTGAGCTGTTGCTAGATCTTCGTGTTTGGTTCGTTTAGTTAATGGGAGCAGAATGACTATGAAACAAAGACTTTGACAGGCCTACTTCCGAAGTACTCGCACACTCAAACCGACTAACACAGAACCCAACTCATATCTTATACGGAAAATTAACCAAAGAAGAAAAATTATAACAGCCACGATAAGCAAAGAAATCCAACAGGACTGATCATCCCGAAGGGAAAAAATCTTCTAGATGCCCCAGAAAAAATTATAAGGCCTCAAAAATTACATAAGAAGGATTACCTCTCAGACCCGATAGTCAGCTCCATAGTGAGTCAGCCAACTATAGACCGTGATGGTGGCGTAAATACTTAGCCCAAAACAACTACAAGCCCCATGCTGAAATCGCGAGCTTCATATGTACAAAACTATAGCCGGACTTCTTTAAAATCCGCAGCTTGCTACTAAGTGTCATAAACTTTCAGCTTATCCACTTCTTAGAAATTGGATTCAAAATTCTAGCAATTGTTGGAACAAGAAGGATCTGCTTTGTACAGTTTCGACGTGGCGTTTCACTATTCACTCAAGTCCCAATAAAAGGAACTCTTGAAATCATCAAAAATAAATACCAACCAGCTAAAGTCCTCATATTGAAACTAACAGAACCACTGGGCCCTATGACCAACCCATATTTCACTAATACAAAGGACAGAGATGACAAGCCGAAATTGAAGGGAGCCCCTATGGGATTCACCACTGTACACCTGTCATTGCAAACTGCTGTGTCATGGGAAGAATTCGTGGATGCAATGCCACTGGCGCCCGGTGGCTAATGCCACCGCACAAAAACCCAAACTATGGCTAACGATAATCAGGATGTAACATATTTTTGTGCATTTGGCCCCATGTGGAAAAGACTGAGACCTAAACAATTTCCTAACACACCTATACAAACACACACCCCAAAATCTCTGTTTCAAGTTCACCAGTGGAAAACGGGTGCAATAAAACAAAGCATACTGAGCCATTTTCGTAGACTCCTTGCTTACTAAATTCCTATGCAATGATAGAACAGATTGGCACGACTGGGGACACACCATATACCAAAAGGAAAACCACATACCAACCGCTACCGGAACGCCCAATCCCACCACCACCAGCACAGATAAATTCCGGTGGCCAAAAGGCACTAATATCAGAACCAAACGCCTGGCAGATAAGACACATGATTAAAGGACTGAACTATGCACCTGCTGACTGAAGTAGTAGTGACAGCCAATGGCTTCCATAAAAAATAATTAAAATTCCCATCCGACACTTGGAATCCTCGACGAAACATACCGCAAGACATAACTAGAGACCTAGGATGACCACAGATCTATGGAACAGCGATCTTGCCCACATAACGAGTTACTACAGATAAAATCAGTAAGATACTACACAGCATCACATCAAGACTTGCCTCAAAACAGACAAATACAAAATAGCAGCCATCCTTAGGAAACCCAAGACAAAATTGACCTGGAAAACGCGAAGGCATATACGAAATTCCTGTACATCATGGCCTCGGCCAATACATTGACAGACCAATAGAGAGATAAGTACCGCCTAGGTGAACACATATAAAGTCGCCAGTTAAAAATCTAAAAGCTGGAACCACACGCTTCGGCTCATCTGAGGATCCTCAACACATGAAACCACAGGGTACAACATCACTTCAATGGCAGCTAGAACCCGACAGCCCATATATAAGTGAGTGACCCCAACCCACAGAATCATAGAGAAGCCATAGGACGATTGAAACAAGACCTGAAAGCCATGAATAAAGAGGATGACTTCCAGCAACTGCTCAATCAGTTCTTGGATAGCGCGCTGGCACTCCCTCAATTACTATGGACAAGTATCCTCCACACCACAAAATCGAGTACAACAACACCTGCATTGCTCACATCAACAAAACTCCGTTCTGATAATGCTCCGAACTCAACACCCCGCGACTAAACGGGCTCACCCCAGGTTAATTAACCCTAGTTTATCTCTAAAATGGGATTAGCAGCCGTCTTTCACACGAGCCAAGCTGCCACTTTGACAAGCTCCAACACAGGAACCCAGAGTGTTGCAGCCAATCAAAGCCACAAAGACAGAGCGAGACAGAACAGTTCATCGCAAATGAACAGCCATATGTTAATTCAAACCTCCCAAGTGCTCAGTGAACACAGACCTAGACTCCTAGCCAATGCAGAATAACCGCAGGCTCGAATTTGAAACCAGAAGGCTTGAGACCCTTAACACCATTACAGAAGCCTGATGAGTGGCAGATGGGATTCTGCTGAAACACGTTGCTACAACTTCTAACAGCACTACAATGACGATGGGTAATTACCGAAGATAGCGACAACAGCACACAGTACCACACACACACACACACACACACAATATATATATATATATATATATATAGTATTGTTTCTGAGGGTTTTCGCGAGTAATTTTGTATGTGGATTCTCTTGGTTATTTCGCGGTTTTCTCCCGGCGTATTCAATGTGCATCTGCTAAGATTTGCGTAAGTTTATTCTTACGGCAACGTATTCGCGCGATGACAGTCTCTCATTCATCATCTTCGGGCTTGTTTCCAGCTCTGTGCGTCTTCTCAGAGTAATTGTGAGCTTGCAGCGCTTGTTCGCTTTGTCTAACTGCTAGTGGGGGTTGACTTTGATTGGTGCGTGGGTGTTTGCCGCGAGCCTCTATGGCTTCTCTGATCTATTCTGTTCGTTGATATAGTTTCTGTGCTGTGTTCGATTGGTAGGGGGGTTGGCTGTGTTCTGTATTGCTGGGGCGTGTGTTTAGCTTAGGTCGGGGCCTGGCTGTTCAGGTTATTCTTAGTTGCTGGGGGATTTTGAGCTGGTGAGCGTAGTGATTCTGTTGTATTGCCGTCGGGGCCCTGTTATGGCTTAGCGGTATGGAAACCAAAACCAACCTTTGTAAGAAATCGAACTGACACCCACTCTCCACTGATGTACTTACAGTCAATGGATTTATTTTCCAAAAAAAAGATGACCACTGAATCAAAAAGAAACCCCAACAAAAGCCAAGAACAGAGAACAAGGGAATGGCGAAGCCCTCCTCCCCATATATAAAAGGCACTACAGACAAAATCAGCAAGATCCTACAAAAAACATCAACATTAAAAACAGCATTCTGCACAAACAGAAAAAATATATCCACTCATCCTAAGAAACCCAAAAGACAAAATCGAGTTAGGAAAACAGCGAGTATAATGAATCCATCCCTTGCACTGCCTGCCCATACATACATAGGACAAAACTAACAGATGAAATTAAGGTATGTGACGACATTGACAAAAGAACACAAAAAACTCAATCAGAAAAGCAAGAACTGACTCCTCTTCCCTGGGTCCCAACACATCAAAAGCCACAGGACATGAAATTGACTTTAAAAACCAGAACGATTGCAAAACCCCGATTCACGGGTCATGTACAACTAGCAATAATCAGAGAAGCCATAGAGATAGAAAAAAAAAAACGCTCCACGAGCCCACGACAGCATTGAATCATAAACGAGATGATACCTCCCGGCCCTACCAACATTTTAGAAACCTGCCGCTCGATTAAATAAAACAAGGAAGTCGCACAGTGCCATTACTAGATGACGAATAGTCCTGTTAGATCAGAGCGTTGAGTGTGCTGTTGGACCAGGAAAGGTCAGTCCCTGCTTTTCTGGATGACGTTTTTGTTGTTCTTTCAATGCGATGCACTAATCTTCTGGTAGGTAGTACCTATGTATGTAGGCGGCGCAGGCGAGTATTTGGGCAAGGGTTTTTATATACTCCTTGGTTTTCTAACTCGATTTTGTCTTTTGGGTGTCTTAGGATGGTGGATATTTTTCTGTGTTATGTGCGAATGGCTGTTTTTAATGTTGTTGTTTGTTGGAGGATCTTGCTGATTTTGTCTGTAGTGCCTTTTATTATTATTGGGAGGGATGGGCTTTGCCCAGTCTTTGTTTTTCTCTGTCTGGCTTTTGGTATGGGGTTTCTTTTTGGAATTAGGTGCGGGTATAATCTTCTTTTTTGGGAAATCCATTGGCTGTTAAGTACATTAGTGAGAGTGTGTAGTTCGGTTTTTAGTTGTTGTTCAAATCGGCTAAGCATAACCACGCAACACGAAGCAAACAACAAGATCACAGCTTCACCAGCTTCAAATCCCCCAGCAACTAAGACTAACCTGAGCACAGCCAGGCCCCCACCTTAAGCAGAACCACACCCCCAGCCAATCAGAACACAGCCAACCACCCTACCAATCAGACACAGCCAACCCCACACCAATCAAGTCACACCCCACTAAGCAGTTAAAAGGAAGAAAGCAGCTGCAAGCTCACATTACTCTGAGCAAGCACAGAGCTGAAGGAAACAAAGCTGAAGATGATGAATGAGACTTTCATCGAAACGTTGCACTAGTTACTTTCCAATTCTACGCGGGAGAAAACCCGAAATAACCAGAGATCCACATACAAATACTCCACGGAAAACCTCAGAAAACACGTATATATATATTAATATAATATATATATATGTGTGTGTGAACAAGTGTGTGTTGTGTGTGTACAGTGTGCTGTTTAGCTTCCTTCGGTAGTTATGCCCACGTTCATTGTTGTGCTGTTCAAAGTTGTTATCAACGTGTGTCAGCAGAATCCATCTGCCATCATCAGGCTTCTGTATGGGAAATGTGGGTCTCACAGCTTCTGGTTTCAAATTCGAGGCTGCGGTCTATTCTGATTGGCTAGGAGTCTAGGTCTGTGTTCACTGGACTTGGAGTGATTAATTGGTGTTTCTGGTTTTCTTCTGGTCTGTTGTGTGGCTTTGATTGGCTGGCAACACTCTGTTCTGTGTTGGCAGGCTTTCAGCTGCAGCTTGGCTTCGTTGTTGACAAGGACGCTGCTATCCATTAGGAAGCTAGGTTTCACCTGGGTGCCTGGTGGGAGGGTTGTTTGAGGTTGGAGGCATCAGAGGGAGTTTTGTTTGTGCTCAGTGTTTGTCTGTTTTGTGGTGTGGGAGAGGTCTTTCTATTTGAGAGTGCAGGGCTTCCAAGATGATTTGACAGTCTGCTGGGAATCATCTCTTCCTATTCATGCTTTCAGGTCTTTTTCAATCTCTATGGCTTCTCTTGATTGATTTCTGTGGTTGGGGTTTTCTATAGTGGGCTGCGGGTTTAGTGCATTGAAGTTTGAGGTTGTGACCTGTGGTTTTCATGTGTGTGGACTAGTGAAGGAGGTGTGGTTCCAGCTTTTTTTACTAGCCATTTTGTGTTCATCTAGGCGAAGTACTTATTCTTCTATTGGTCTGTCCAATGTATGTGGCCGGGCATGAGACAGGGAATTTCGTTATGCCTTGTGTTCCAGTCAATTTTTTGTCTTTGGGGTTTCTAAGGATGGCGCTGCCTATTTTTTTTATGTCTGGGTTGAAGCAGTTCTTTGATGTGATGCCTGTGTAGTATCTTAAACTGATTTTTATCTGGTTAGTACCTCTTATGTTAGGGCAAGACAGCCGTTCATAGATCTGTTGGGTCTTCTAGGTCTCTGTTATGTCTTGTATGTTTTTGTGGCATCAAGTTGTGATTTTGTTTTGGTTTTTGAGCCATTGGCTGGTCAATACTTCAGGTCAGGGTGCATAGTTCTCAGTTCTTGATTATGTGTCTTATCTGCCAGGCGTTTGGTTCTGGTAATTAGTGTTTTGGCCACGGAATTTTATCTGTGCTGGCGTGGTGGATGGGGATTGGGCGTTTGAGGTAGCGGTTGGTATGTGTTTTCTTTGGATATGGGTGTGTCCCAGTGTGCCATCTAGTTCTTTTGTAGATTAGTACATCTACGGAATGCGTAGTTGTTTGTTTTATGGTCCGTTTCCATGGTGAACTGATTGTTGGCGGTGTAGTGTTGTTTAGGTGTTGTTAGCGAAATGTTTAGGTTTTCTTTTCCAATGGGGCCAAAATCACAAATGTGTCATCGATGTATCTTAGCCATAGTTTGGGTTTGTGGGTGGCATTAGCCAGGGTCTCTGGATTCGAATTCTTCCATGAACAGGTTTGCAATGACAGGTGACAGTGGGTGATCCCATAGGGGCTCCTTCAATTTGCTTGTATCCTTGTCCTTTGTATATGAAATATGGGTTGGTTAGCAGGTGTGTTCTGTAGTTTCATGAGGTCTTTAGCTGGTTAAAGGTATTTATTTTGATGATTTAGAGTTTCTTTTATTGGGACTTGAGTGGATAGTGAACCACGTTCTAAACTTACAAGCAGATCTTCTTGTTCCACATGTAGATCTTTTTGACATTGCTAAGAGCAGTAGGGTAGAGTTTTGTACATATGGAAGCTGCCGATTTCTAAGAAGTGGTATGAGTTTTATGTACATATGAAGCTTGCTGATTTCAGCATGGGGGCTGTAGTTTGTTTTGCTTAAGTATTTAGCTAGGTTTTGTAATGGATGCTCCTATGGAGCTGACTATGGTCTGAGAGGTATGCCGTTCTTTATGTATTTTTGGGAGCCGTATAATTGGGGCATCTAGAAGATTTTTCCCCCCTTGGATGATCGTTCTGTTGGATTTCTTTGGCTTATTTGTGGCTGGTCTACTAATTTTTCTTCTGGTTAATTTTTCTAGATATGTGGTTGGGGTCTGTGTTTTATCGGTTTGTATGTTGGAGTTCTTGGAGTAGGTCTGTCAATTTTGTTTCATAGTCTTTTCTGTCCCATACTACTGTGCATCTTCCTTGATGTCTGCTGGGATATGATTATGCTGGTTATTCATTTTTCATGTTTGTAGTATCTTGAATTACCAGGTTACACTATAATATATATTATAATATATATATTATTATAATATAGGTAGGGTGAGTAGTATATATATATATTATATATATATATATGTATATATGTTCTGTCTCATCTGCCATCCTCAGGCTTCTGTATGGACTTTCCATACAGAAGCCTGAGGATGGAAATTCTTGCCTTCATTTATTTGTGAAAGTTACTCAAGGCTGCACACATTTAGCAGGTAATCACTCTGAATCCCTGGTCTTCTGTCCTTTACTCTTTTCCTCACTTCATTTTTTTTCCTTTCTTCTTGTGAATCTCAAAATAGAATATATTAATCGCCCACCCAAAAGTGTTGCTAATATCTGCTTTTTTTGCACCGGGAAGAATGAGTTCTTTGCATATTAAGTATCCAGAAAAAAGCAGCAAATAACACATTTCCTCCTTTCACACTTCTAAATTACTGGGATCCACTTGGTCATAAAATAATAAAGTGATAAGCTGCCTTAAATGCCATCTAGTCTGATGCACAGGATTCACTAAAGCCCCCCTGAAACTCTTTGAATATCTTCAGCAAAAGGAATCTCAGCACTTCATGGAGTATCAGTAGTTGGTTCCGGTGCTGAATGCCTCATAGAAAACCAGCTATAGTGACTGGCAGGTGCTTCCAAATTGAGATGAGAACCTGCTGGTTCACAGAGTCCTAAGCAGATTAGGAAGCTCCTGGTCAGATGCTAACTTAAGCTTGGAAAATGAAAAAATTATGGGAAGATGAGATGAAAGTCAGGAGTAAAATGCTGACTGAGTGGAATCAGGGTCTGCAGGTTGCAAATTGCAGTTCTGAGTTTCCACCCCATCTTCTTGCAGACAGAGAAGCAACACTGAATTAAGGGGAAATTTCCTGACGGAACAATAAATCAGTGGAATGGCTTGCCTCCAGAAGTTATGGGTGCTCCATCACTGGAGATTTTCAAGAAGAGACTGGACAACCATTTGTCTGAAATAGTCTAGGCTCTCCGGCTTGAACAGGACATTGGACTAGAAGATTAGAAGACCTCTCAGGTCCCTTCTAACTCATTATTCTATGATCTAACTTTTCAGAATGTCCTTGTAGGCAGAAAAGCAATACTATGGATTAAAACCGCCAAAAGACATTGTCACTTAGCTTCCCTGGGAAGAGGTCTTTGCAAATGATGTGGTTGCTTTCATGCTAGAAAACAGCTCTCTAGGGGCTGTGCCCATTTGTAGTGGACAGATAGCAGGCTGGGTTTCCCCACTGAAACTAAATCAAAATTGTTTGGGTGAGTGGCGGTTGTGAGTTTCCAGCATTGTAGTAAGATGATTAAAATATGATGGCATGAACTGAGGATTGGGAGATTTGGCAAAATCAGAAATGATATACAGGTAGTCCTCAACTTATGATCACAATTGAGCCCAAAATCTATGTTGCTAAGTGAGAAATTTGTTATGTGAGTTTTGCCCCATGTTACGACTTTTCTTGCCACAGTTGTTAAGCGAATCACTGCAGTTGTTAAGTTAGTAACACGGTTGTTAAGTTGTTTCTCTGTTGATTTTGCTGATCAAAAGGGGGTCATGTGAGCCCTGGACCCGGCAATATGAGTCAAATGGCAAGCATCCGAATGCAAATCATGTGATCACTGGAATGCTGCAATGGCCGTAAGTGTGAAAAATGATCATGTCACTTTTTTTCAGTGCCATTGTAACTTTGAACAGTCACTAAGTGGTGACCTGGGGCATGGCACAAAAGCAACAAAGTCACAAAAGTAGGTAAAGTCCCTTTAATTCCTCTAACTTGGCCCCCAATGTTCAGTTATCATCAGCTGGAGAAAAAAAATCTCCCAAGAACAGCCTTTAAAGGGAAGAAATCCAGTCTGAACCCAAAGTACACATATATTATAAATAAAAAACAACACAAACCAAGCTGCAGCAATTGACGAGACAGGGCAGGATAAGGAACTGCAGACTTCCAAAAGATAACGAATCACACACAGTTGGGAGGATGCCAGAACCCAGATAAACCTTGACAAAAAAAAGATAATGCATGCTTTGCTTCCAGCAACTTTGCTGTGCGTAGTTTGCCTTTTTAAAACAGTTTTTCCAGCTGCAGCTAATGAAGGGGATCAGGGCCCTTTCCTCTCCCATAACCCATGTTGCTCCCTTATCCGTTCCTCCCTGCGTGTCCTAGGATGAAGAGGGGGTGGCCCTGAGTCTTTCTCTGAATGCTCAGCCAGACTGTGCCCTTCCCCCATTTCTTCCACAGCCATGAGAGCCACATTCCCACTCCCTGTCAGCTGCTCGACCTCCCCCTCGAAACCAGATTCCAACAGGGACATGACACTAAGCGAACTGTTGTAAGTCAAAAACTGCCTGTGAATAACTCTCTTTTCCAGTCTATCATGCCATGTTTTCTCTCCAGTATTTGGAAAGATAAATGTGTTAAGATAAGCCTCTGTTCATCTGTCTTTCAAACCAAGGTTGGCTGCTGGAACCTCATATATCAGGGAAAATGCTTTGCCACAGTCATTTTCTGGAGTGCACTGCGACTGCCCAGCATAATTTAGAGACCTAATGGTCCCTATCTGAGTATTAACGAAATCTCCATCTGTATGGTATGTTGTTGTTTTTTTATATCTGCCAAGGTTATCTAGCCACTGTAGACAAACCTAAAGTTGATAGGCAAAGGGAAAATTAGATAATTCTAAACTTTCCCTCAACTACTGATGATCTCATGATCATGTCCAGCTCTCTGACCTTGAATTCTCTGGAGGCCTTCCATCTACATTCACAGAACATACCTAATTATGATTGTAATTATTATAATGTACGTGCTGCCAACAACTCTGGATGGCTACAAGATTAAAAACATTTAAATCAAGAAAGAAGAAAACAATAGACAAAAATAAGGGTCAAGATGAGAAGGACGACAAAAAACCCTGTCAGGAACAAACAAAATAAACCCACATAATCCAAAGGGGGCTAAAATCAAAAATTCATTTTTTCCAAATTTAACCAAGTCCAGAAGTGGTTTCCAGATAGAAAACTAGATAGGTTATTCTCTTTAATTAAAACAGTTTCACCATCTGCCCTCTCCTTTGCCAGCCAATCTTAGTCATTTCTGACCAATAAGCACATCGGTTGACATTCATTTCCAGCATAAGGCTCACTCTATTTTCTCCTCACTTTCCTTTCTTCTCTAGAGAAGGGAAATCAGTCTGGTGTTCATTTCCCATCATTCTCAGTTCAGCATGGCCAATAGTGAGGTATTACAAGGGCTTTAGTCCAAACTATACGCAGAGCCCTTTTGAAAATCTCTGTTTCAATTGAGATGTTGGCTACTTTTTTCTTTGTCTGGGTGATGACTTATTCTTGTCATTTATTTTGTATTGCTCTGACATGTTTTTTTCACTTCCACTGTCTGAAATTGGTCTCTGGTTCAACCTGTAACTGCACCTTTGTGGTCAGGGCTATTTGACTGTCAATTCAAACCTCACTCTTTCTGAGGTTTTTCTACTGTTGGTTAAAAATCCTCAGTTCTGGTGCTTCTTTGCTGCCCATCTTCCTTCTTGGAATGGAGGAGAAAGAGAAGAGGAGGGAAGAAGAAGGAATAAAACTGGGCTCGGTGGTTTTCTTGCAGAAATTTCATTATCCAAACTAGGCAACATCAACAGTGCTAGTGTGCTAGTTTGGGTAATGAAACATCTGCAAGAAAACCACCAAGCTCAGAAAGCACCAAGGGCCCTTCATTTCAACCCTGTGCTACAAATATTCTCCTTTGTTTGTACATTTCCTTTCTTCAGATGAATCTTCCCGCTTGCTTTCCTCATAGTTGGTCTCCTTCACCTCCCCAGTATGAGACTCACAGTGGGCCTTTTCTTTTCCCCACTTGCTTTTCCCCACTTCTTTTTTATTTTCTCCACTTCCCCACTTGCTTCATTTATTCCCCTTGACCTGTTTGCTTATTGATTTTTTAAAAATTATTTTTGGAATCCTCCTTAGCTGAAGTTCTTCACCTGGTTTTCAGAAAAAGCAGTCAACCAAAAAACCACAAGGTTCAAATGAGATTCAGGAAGATAGCAGTACAATGCCAATGTGAAATTGTACCTGCGCCCAAGGTTTAACAGAAATTATCAGGATTCCACTGGATCTTCTCGGGGGGGGGGGGGGGGGGATGTAAACTCCAGCAGATCAAGTTCAGTTAATAACAAAGCAGCAATAAGACTTGGGGATCTTTTGAAAGTCAAGGCCGCCATTTTGAATGGCTTTGGGTGAGACCATCAGAACCCCAGAGAAACTGCTAACAATCCTGAAATCCAGTAAAAGGAGTCTTGGTTGAATATAAACAATTTGAGTTGAGTTTATATTCCATTAAATCAAAACGTTTCATTCACCTGCCTTTGTCTTGTCCTGAGCTGACCTGTTTGGAGGAAAGCCCTACAACCCTAACTTTTCATGTCACATTTTAAGTTTTCTTGCCTTATTTAAACTTTTATAGTCAGGGTTTTTTATGTTTAAAAAATGTTTTATATGCTTTTAATATTCTCTTGATGAGGGAGATTGGCAGTTTCTAAATATATAATAAAATCAATAAATAAAATAAATCCTAAATAGGTGTGCCTTAAGCCTTGCAAAAGCTTCATTACCTGTTTGCAACATAGTAAAGGGGAGGGGACGCAAAAAAATGTTGCTAGCCCTATTGAAAACAACTTGATTTGGAAGTGAGAACTACAGGCTGGACCTTGAAGTCACATGGCTGTTTTGGATTGTGTGTAGTGCATCAGAATGGCTGTTGTGGTCAAGATTTCTTTGTAAAATTTTCCTTCTGCTATTCATATATCGATCCTGCTATTTACAAGGAATTCAACCATCTTCCCTCAATCCTTCTGGATTCAAAATAATGAAAGTGTAGAGCCATAATTCAGGTTTTCCCCAAACTTTCCATTTTAATGGACTCTCAGTAGACCAAGCGGCCCCCAATCTTTGGGGCACCAGAGACCGGTTCCGTGGAGGAAGGGGGCATGGTTTTGTGTGCTGCCTGCACCCCACGGATGGGCCTTCACTTGTTTGTATGGCCCAGTTGCTGGCATGCTGCAGACCAGTGCCAATCCAAGGGTGAGGAAGGGAGGTTGGGAACCCCTGATGTAGATCATTCAATTATTTAGGAATAGGAGGGGATGAAGGCAGGACTGAGCTGAACAGAGTTTCTCCTGTTTTTAACATCTATACCAGGCTGGTTTTCTTCAGTCTGGGTGGGAGTTGTGGTGGTAGCAATTACCTGAATATTTTTTTCATACTTTGACTAATCATCCTATCACCTCTTATCGTAAAAGTTATATCAAGAGGTGATAGGTAAGATTGCTTTGCCATCCTGGAGCTGGTCAATAATAATTAGATTTTTAGGATTACAAGTGGATTCAGTGAGCTGTTTCCTTCATTTTGTCCTGCTTCTGATTTTGTGCACAATCACCAATGAAGACTCTAAAATAGTGTACAGTTGAAGGCAGTGGTCATCAGGTCAACTGGCACTAAAGGGAAACTGGACAAATTAATTGAAAATTAGGTAATTAATGGCAACTATGCTTGACAGTTGTTTCGAGTCATAGGAAATAAGCCATAACTGCCTGATTCTGACATTGGATGATTATCAAATGAAGGGAAGGACTAGTGGTGACATAAGAGCATCTTCCATCTTCTGTTATTTTGTTAGTCCAACATTTGAGGGGCTGACACAAAGAAGAGGGGCGTCAACCTATTCCCCAAAGCTACTGACAGCAGGACAAGAAGTAGCAGATGAAAGCTTATCAAAGACAGCTCCAACCTGGAACGAAAGAGACATTTCCCATGAGTGAAAATAATTAATCAATAGAACAATGGTTTCCAAAGGTTGCGGGTGCTCCATCATTGGATGTTTTCAAGAATAGACTGGACAGCCACCTGGAGACAGTAGAGGTTGGATGAGAAGACCTCCAAGGTCCCTTCCAACTCTGTTATTCTCCATTCTGTTCTGTATCGCTTTGTCTTGAGCTTCCAGGAGCTTCCATGTTGGCTGCTGTGGGTCACAGAATGATAGCATAGAAGAATTTTTGGTGTTCCTCAGATTTTCTTAATCACATTGATTTTACACAAAAGGTTGGAATTCCAAATTACATTTGCATTCCAAAGGTCAAAGATTCAATGTTGAAATTTTAATATTTTTTATATTTACAGTTGTTTTTGTATCTGTGTTCTGCAGTGAGTTATCCTGCAGTATTGCATTCTAATCACTGTGTCACCACTGTATGATCAAAGACCACATGGAGAGAGATAAATTTCAGAAACCCATATTGGCTTGGTTGTCATCCTGGTCAATGAGGCACTAGGTGTTTGAATTTCTGGACCTCTGGTAATAAATGGGCTACAAGACTCAGGACTGTTGGCTAAGTAACCAAGGCCAGTAGCTGTAGAACTGCTGGGAAAAAAATGCTTACCCATCACAAATATACAGAGATTGAAAACATCCTACAACAATAACCATGAAACAACAAAATCTGTCAATCCCAGGTTCTTCAGAAAGACTAGATAGGTTGATTAAAATGCCAAATCTAGTCTAAACTTCTGTCTGACTGTGTGATCAACCACAATTAAATCTGTGGGAGAAAAACATTTAGCATTAGGACTGTTTATTGAGTTAAACTCGACTGGGATTGTCCTTTATTCTAAACTGTGGCTTGCTGAATAGCAACTTAGATCATTCTGAAAAGCTAACAGGAATAGAATGGCTTGCTGGGATGCATTAATCCAGCCAGAATAAGCCAGCTTCAAGTACATGTGGGGAAAGTAGTAAATCCATTGAAAAAAATATATTTCGTCCTCAAGACCTTTGTATTCAATTCCTGCATTTTTAAATAGAATGGGGAGAAAGGGAGACCAGACAAAGAGAAGATCAGAATCTACAGCAATATTCTATCATTGTGGAGTGCATAATGTGGTACAATGGCCTTTCAAGGGAATAATGCCGGGTTTAATGTTAGGAAAAATGTTGATGAACAGTAGCTTAACGTTGGAAGTAATGATCTGGCAAAGTTGCAGGCCTTTCTCTTGGATGTGTTCAAGCTGAGGCTAGGCCAGTGTTTTTCAACCTTGGCAACTTGGTTTGGTGGACTTCAATTCCCAGAATTCCCCAGCCAGCATTGCAGGGTTTGAAGTCCACACATCTTCAAGGGACTCAGGTTGAGAAACATGGATGTAGAACTAAGTTGTGCCTGCTGAGAAAGAAGTTTCAAATATCATGATTGGGATGGAATAAAAGTGGACATGAGGTTGGCTGCCCCTGTATCTCAGGTACTTTGAAAGCCAAGAAGGAGAAGGAATTGTGTGGGGATTTAGTTACCACAGAGTATGAAATAATGCTGTTACAAAAACTTGCCAAGGTTGAACAACACTGGTTTAGACAGTCATCTGCTGTCAGGGATGCTTTTAATTTGGATATCTGCACTGGGTATGAACTCCATTGTCCCAAGGGATCCCTCCCAACCAGATTTTATTATCTCTTCCCTACTGGGTTAGAAGGAGCCTTGTCTTTGATGCCCACATAACTGTTTTGCGTTATCTCCTAAGATCTAAAAAGCTGTTGAGTAATTAAGCACGAATGCCTTTCTCAGGTCAAGTTTTCCCTTAGCAGCTGGAAGCAAGATAGGGTAGAGTTGCAAAGCAAAGAGAGAGAGAGTGGCCAGGACAAAATATCTGCTAAATTATTGCTTTTCTGTCCTATTCTAGGCACAGCCACTTGCCAAGCCACAGAGGGAAGGGGGGAAAATGAAAAGGGAAGGTCAATCTGTAATAATTTCAAATAATAATTAAAAATAATCCATATATTCCAAAAGGCCAAAGCAACTGAATTGCTCCTTAGAGCAGTCTCAGAATAGCAATGGGGGAGATAAGCAGAAATGAAGAAAGGGAGGTGGGATTGCCAAGGGCAATGGGGCAGAACGGAGCAGGGAAAATCAATGGATTTTTTTGGTCAAATGAAAGGGTTGGGTTTTTTTGCCTTGACTGGTTGGATGCCCTTGAGTTGCATGAGCTTGAGAGCAACAAGAGGTCTCACCCAGCATGGCTGGTGTCAGGGTGAGAATAACAGAATAACAGGGAGAGATCTTGGAGGTCTTCTAGTCTAACTCCCTGCTCAGGCAGGACACCTTTTCTATTGCAGACAAATAGTTGTCCTGACTCTTTTTGAAAACCTCCAATGATGGAGCAGCCACAACTTCTACAGGCAAGCTGTTCCACTAATTAGTTGTTCTCTCTGTCAATAAATTTATCCTCAGTTCTAGGTTGCCTCTCTCCTTGATCCTTCTGTTGCTTCTTATCCTGCCTTCAGGTGCTATGGAGAATAGGTTGACCCTCTCTTCTTTATGACAGCCCCTCAAATATTGGAAGACTGCTGTCATGTCTAGTCTAGTGAAAAGTCCTTATTTTCAATAGACTAGACATACCCAGTTCCTGCAGGCATTCTTCATATGTTTTAGCCTTCAGTTCCCTAATCCTTTTTATTGTTCTTCTCTGTACTCTTAGGGGGTCTCTTTCTAGATATTAACCATAGCTTGTGTGTGCAGGGACACATACATACACACTCCATGATTTCCCACACTGACAAGGAAAGTTTGGAGGAAACTCTAATCTGGTTCACCCTGAAGAATTGTCCCGAAACTCCTTTCATTCAGCTTCAATTCAAGTCTCATTCCATTCTGCTGTCCAGCATCCTCTGTATCTGTTTCCCCATCTATTATCTTATGAATCTTCTCACTTATTTTATTACTATTTTATTTAGTTTTAAGGCTTCCCACTCCCTGAGTGATTTTTGGGTGGCTTACCAGAGGGTTAAAAGATCAAAACAGAACAACCACCTTAATCACAGCAATCAAACAGCTGCAGTAAAACCATCCCACGGTAGAAAAACGTAGAAAAACTCGATGTTCAACATTTTAGTAGATTCTCCTGGCTTGGTGCCTACCAAAAGAGCTAGATCTTTAAAGCTTTTGTGAAGGTTGTTCAGTTGTACTGAATCCTATTCTGAAAGCTCACTGAGATGAGTGAAGACCATCAGTTTCCTCCAAGAAGCTCTGGAGCTACATCCTGATCTCTTGGGCATCATGTCAATTGGTGGAGCCATAGCTTAGCAGGAGCCCCATATTTAACATGGCATCTTCACTTAAAAAGGACATTGCAATGAGTTGCTGGATGATAAGTGATCCAATTCTTCTTTATGGGCAATATAGTTATACTTACAGGAGGATGGGAACCCAGTGAACAAGATGAGGAAGCGAAGTAGGTGGAGGCTTCATCCACATATGGTCAAGTCTAGTTTTTTCTTTTGCATTTTCTGAACTGTCCCTCCATTTTAGGACAGTCAAGATGAGTGTTTCTGGGTTTTCTGGCTTGAAGGAGATAAGGCCCCTTGCCACCAGATTTTGATGGAGATGATTGGATGACTTCCAGCAGTGAAGTAGTGAGGAGGTTTTGGTGAAAGACAGAGCTCAGGACAGCCATCCATTAACTGGATGCCCTGATGGTGCATTCAGTGTCTCTAGATCCATGATGGTGTGAGTGTATAAAAGGCAGGAGTGTATCTTGGACAAAACTCTTTCTTCTACCTGGTCCATCCACCTCAATGGTCTTCAGCTAACAAAGGTGTGCAACTAAAAAGAGTCAAAATAATTCTGGAATGAAAAATAGCACTTCCATCTGACCACAGAGGCGACACATTCTGGCCCTGCCCGGTTTAGCGAAGGGGAAAAAAGTCCTGATATATCACATGATGCTGTCATGATGGTGTGAGTTTGATACCCCTGATTTAGAGGAACTGTTCTACACACAATCTCCATTAGCAAGCTTCAGCAATAATTCTCTATTTTAAGGTTCTCCTGCCTAAACTACTCTTTTAAATCTTTGGTTTTTCTCCTTTTTAAAAAAAGCAATAAAAGCATCAGCAGCTTCTAAGGTCACGGCTGGTAGATCTTGCTGAGGGTGGTACTTGTGGAATTCCACTTGAGAGGCCTGAAAAAGAACAAGGGAATGGAGCCTGTAAATAAGTAATGGGAACTTTCCCTGACATTTTTCCTTTTGACAGCACTAAAGGAAAAAGAAGGGAGAAACACTGCAGCAAAGAGGCAGAAAGAGTCGGAAAAGTACAAAGGAACTGGTAGGCAAGGAGTCCACCAATGGCTTCAGAAGAATCAATTTCCATGATTGGCAAGGCCTGATAAGAATAATGGAATAACAGAATAATAGTGTTTGAAGGAACCTTGGAGGTCTTCTAATGCAACTCCTGCTCAAGCAGGAGCCCTTATACCATTTCAGACAAGTGGCAATCTAGACCCTCCTTAAAAGGCTCCAGTGATGGAGCACCCACAACCTCTAAAGGCAAGTCTTTGCATTAGTTAATTGTTCTCAATGTCAGGATTTTTTTCCTTAGTTCTCGGTTGCTTCTCTCCTGGCTTAGTTTCCATCCGTTGCTTCTTGTTTTGCAATGCTCTTCAAGTGTTTTTTCCCTGTGTAAATTTTTTTGGAAAAGTTGCATTGAAAAGTTTAGTAGGGCCAGCTAAACTCTATAGTAGTTTAAACTTTCTATCCCTCCATATCCACAGAGAATAGTATCAAGGCTATGTGAAGTGTTAGTACCACTTTGTACTACTACACTGGTGAGGCCACACTTGTAATACTGCATCCAGTTTTGGTTACCACAATATAAAAAATATGTTTGAGACACTAGAAAGAGTACAGAGAAGAGAAACAAAGATGATTAGGGAACTGGAGGCGAAAACATATGAAGAACAATTGCAGCAATTGGATATGTCTAGTCTTGTGAAAAGAAGGACTAGGACTGACTTGGTAGCAGTCTTACAATACTTCAGGAGCTGTCCTGAGAGAGATCAGAAGGTTGATCTCATCTCACAAACACCTGAGGGAAGGACAAGAAATAATGGATGGATACGTATCAAGGAGAGATCCAATCTAAAACTAAGAAGAAATTTCCTGACAGTAAGAACAATTAATGAATGGGACAGCTTTGATTCTGTCATGGACTATCCTAAGGTGAGGATGGCTTGACACTTGGCCTCTTGCTCTCTTGTTCAAGAGAGGTTGTGAGGAAGAGGTCTTCCAAGAAGGTTATTTTTCCTACACTAGTTTAGATGTTGAATGGCACTTTCATTCTTGATATTGCAGAGATCTCTAGTACAGACAAGTGATGGCTGATGTCATCAATCACAAATTCTTAACTTGAAATGAAATGAGATTTGAACTAGCGTGAAGATTCATAAGGCTAAGATTTGTTCATTATGTCAAATTATGTTAGGTGCAAAAAAACAAAAACAAAAACCCCACAACCAGGTCCAAAAGTAGACGTTCCAAATTACTGATTTATTGCTAAAGCCTATGCACAGGAACCTTCTCAGTTAGAACTTGATTCGAGATGGATAAGGGTCAATGGTATTCAAGGGGGGTTGACTTAGTTCTTTTGTGTCTACACTTTTGCCTCATTTAACTCCTCCCCCTGCCAGTTCTTCTCCTACATCTTGTCTGAATATTAATAGTGCTTACTATTAGCATTAGATGGTAGTTAAAATGGAAGAACGAATTAAATATCCTCCTCATTGCAGAGTCATTCTGTTGAGGCTTTCAGCCAACCAACTAGCTAGATTATTCTGTTCCATGCTCCATCTTTTTCTTTCCCATCTGATATTCAATATTCTGGGTTTATGTGGAATGTTTCATCTTTATTGCACTCTTTCTCCCACGCACCCCAGTCCAATTTTTTTAAAGATGATGCGAAAAACATTCTTTCATCTATTATGTCAGATTCTCAGAGAGAAGGCTCAGTGGGAACCGTGATTTGATAGCTTTCTGGGTGTAAGGGTAGATGCTGGACATGTGACTTTTTGCCTGTTTCTTCAGTTGCAGCCTATAATGCTATATTGGTAGTCCTTGACAACTGGGACCAGATTTTCCATTTTCCAAGCAGGGCAGTTGTTACATACCCAACTTTACAATGTTTTTGCCATCGTTGTTAAGCAAGTCACTGCAGTTATTAAGCTTATCTGACTTCCCCCATTGACTTTGCTTGTTAGAAGCTGGATGGTAAGGTTGCAGGTCCTGATCACCAGACCTCCAGGATGTTGGAGAATTTCAATTTCATCCAATTTCCAACCATTGGAAAATTATGCCGGTTATCAGGTCATAATTTGGATCCTGGCATATTGCAATGGTTGTAAGACTGAGGATCAGTTGTAAATCACTTTTTTTCAAAGCATTGTAATTTTGAACACCCCTAAATGAATGGTCATTAATTGAGGCTGGCCTTAGTCCGGCAGAGAAAATCCTATAAAGAGAAGACCCTGAAATGACTTGCATGGCATCATTTGGGCACAGACCTTCCTTGGCCAGGTGGTCCAAACTGCCCACATTCTTTCAGAAGGAAAGGACTGGCATTCCCACTAGGTGCAAGGCGCATGGCTTCCTCATCCTCTCTGAATCGGGGTAGTGGGAGGAGGTGGCTTTCTCTCTGGGGGAAGAGAACATGGCTAATGGGCCTTGTGTTTGTCTTTCAAGCTGATCAGTGGCGGTTCGATTGTCAGTGCCGAGGCAGTATGGGATCACGTCACCATGGCCAACCGGGAGTTGGCGTTTAAAGCGGGAGACGTTATCAAGGTGCTCGATGCCTCCAACAAGGACTGGTGGTGGGGACAGATCGACGATGAAGAGGGCTGGTTTCCGGCCAGCTTTGTAAGGGTGAGTAGCGTCGGTTTTTCTCATTTCCCCCTCCTTGCTCCATCTAACTGGCTTCATCACAAAGAGGAATGGCTGGGCCCAGTGTTGGGGTAGGGGCAGGCCAGATTTGGTCACCCCTTTGGATTGATTGAGGGAGTGAGGGAGTGAATGAGGGTATGGCATATCCTACATGGGTTTGCAATATATATTAACATTTCCCCAGATTAAAAAAATGCAATAAAATACAAATGTTAAAAAGAATCTATGTTCAAATAGTAGGCCATCTAATCATTGCGGTGCAGCACTGTTCATATGAAAAAAAAAATCAAATATTGGACTGATATATATGCTCAGCTGACAGCCAGTCATGCTTATGAGCTCCAGTTTGACGTGGGACCCCACAGTCACGCTGAGGGGAGGATGCTGTGCCCCATTTATACAGAAACTCCTGGCAGTTGCCGTGTGAGGTGCGAATCCTATTCAAAATTGTCCACTGCTGGCATGGTAGCTCAAAGCCTGGCACTTTCTTTCATGGGGTCATTTATATGTCTTCCTACGTCTGGGCGTTCAGAAACCCATTTGGCTTTCCATTAGGAATCATTGTTAAAGTTGTTGAACAGATGTGGAAATGTCAGTGGGGTTTTCCCAGATTTGAGCCTTCTGGCTGATAAATGAGAAAGGTCAGCGTTCGTGCTAGGAATGAGTTGTTCATATTTTTTAGGTCACCCCTAAATAGTACAAAATGCTAAAAACTAACTTTTGCAAATGGTTGCAGCTGCTACCAAACTGCAACTGCTTTGCAACCAAAAATTGTATCTGCTATGGAAAATCTTTCAAGGGGTCTTGGGGTTCACCAGCTGCTGAGGGCATCTGGAGCTTTTTCCTGGATTGGATTCACACTTGGCAAAATCATAAGTGTTGTGGTAGAGGTGTCATCCAATCACAAAAAACTAGGGATGACCCACCAGCTTTTGAAAAAAAAAAAGATAAATTCAAGGGAAAGGCAAGATCCCCAAATGAAAGTGCAAGAACTAAACCTGAACCTCTGTATGTAGATGTAGCCTATCTTTGCATCAGCTGCCTTTGAAAAAAAGCAGCATCATTTACCAAACTCAGGATCTGAACTGTCTTCTGGCTGACACTGTGAGAAATCAGGTTATGAAAAGAATGGATGTTTGGCCTCCTCCGTTATATTTTTCTTATGTTCTTATATAATGGAGAAACTGGGCTATTTTCCGTTTTGCATCCATTTATTTAAAAGCATGCTCTGCCCCATTTCTGTATTAAATCAAATAAATGAGAGATGTTTTCTCCAAACATGCATTTTTTTGCATTTTATATTAATTTTTTTTACAAAAAATTTAAACTCATTCTCTACAGTTTCACTATAAATTTTGAACTTCAAAATTCTGGGTTGCTGGCTTCAAGTTTCTGTAATAATGAAAAACTGCAGACATGAGACAAATTCTACCATTAGGGAATATAAGATTTAAAATGTTCTGAGTAGATCTTATAATTGTGGAATCTTTTCTCCTTGGAGATGTTGCAGAAATCTGTTTTTCTTTTGGCTTTTTTTTTTGCTGTTTTTTTAATCCAATCACTATGTTCAATTGGCTGCAGAAATAATCTTTGCAAACAAATGATTTTTTTACTGCTTTGTTATGCTTTTAATTTTTTTAAAATGTGCTTCAATGGTTTCTAAGAAAAACAGGCTTAAAATTACACAAATTCTAAGGATACAAATGTGCAAAGCACTTTTGATCTACAAGTATTCGTTCTGGATTCTGTTTCACAGCTGTACTTAGAGGAATACAGAAAATTGCAGAAAAACTCAGTTGGGAATACAATTCAAAATATGACTTGTTTTGTGAACTTAAGAAGTTCTCTTTATAAGCCAACAGTTTTTTCTAAGCAACTATCCTTTCAAGTACAATAGTTAGGAAGAGAAGCAAAAGCAGGAGACTTGCTGATTTTTGGAAATAGTCTCGCACTGATTATTCAAGTGCTCTTATTTACTCAGCCAGTGATTCTCTCCTGGTTTAGAGGCAGCACTTTAATAAATATTGTGGCAGGTTGTGGGTAGTAGCTTGAAGCCCTTATAGCTCAGTGTGAACACACCAAATCTGGAATTTTGATCCCTGAGCCTTCCTGGGTAGAAAACCTATTTCCCCAAAACTAGCTTGAAAAAGATTTTCTTAACTGAGAACCTGGAGATGTAAGGTGGGACAGGAATACTAAGCAATAGTGTGATAAGCTGTCTTGCCTCTCTAGGGATTTCATTTGTGTGAATTCATTCAGATTGATTATTGATCCCTCGTCCAGTCGATTTCAACTCTAGGGGATGGTGCTCATCATCGTTTCTTAGCCAGCATTGTCTGAAGACACTTCCATGGTCATGTGGCTGGCACGACTATTTGCCGAGGCACACAGAATGCTGTTACCTTCCCACCAGTAGTACCTATTTAACTACTTGCATTTGCATGCTTTCAAACTGCTAGGTGGGCAGGAGCTGGAGCAAGGAATGGGAGCTCACCCTGTCACATGGCACTTGGGTCTCAAACCTGGGCTGTCAGCTTTCCAGCTGACAAACTCAGCATTTTAAATTGCTGACCCATCATGCCCCATATTGATTGATTATGTGTCATGAGATCAATGTCAATTTTTAGTAAGGCTTTCTCCGTGACAATCTGTCCCTAACCTGATTTTTCAGGTCTTCCAACAGTAAACCCATCGTCTCTGTCCATCTCCTTTGCTGCTGGTCCTCCTCTTCTTCTACGTGGGCCAAGCTGCTATAAGAAAATCAACAGCCTTGCAGGGAGGACAAAAGGCAGTTCCTCTCTATCTTGCCGCCCCTCCATTCCTTTCTGACAGGACCTTTAAATACATTTCTTGTCTATAAGTAAGCTTTCAAGACAATAAGGGTGGCTCAGTGGTTAAAATGCTGGGCTTGACGTCTGGAAATCTGGCAGCCCAGCTCAGGACCTGATCTCCATGCAGCAGGGTGAAGTCCTGTCCTCACTCCAATCCTGCCAACTTAGCAGCTCGAAAGCAAGCAAATGCAAGTCAATGAATAGGTGTCACTTCGGTGGGAGAGTAACTGCGCTCTGTGACGTCATGCTGGTTACATGACTGTAGAAATGTCTTTGGAAAGCACAGGCCCAATGGCCTTAAAACGGACTTGAGCACCGCCCCGTGTAGTTGGCAACGTCTAGCAGAGTAAAATGTGCAGGACTTCTTCAGGACAATGCAAACAAGGAAGAAGAAATTATACAATAACGGTACACAATGTCCTGGCTATGGGGTGGAGCTGTAAGAGCAGTTAAGAGGATATATTTAGATATAGACGCTTAAGAAAAGTGGAGGATAAACATGGAGAGTTTCGAACAATGTACACCTTAGATCAGGTGAAGTTAATCCTCACTGAGCTCCAGCTTGATCTTTTCACTGATGGAGGAAAGACTTAGCAATGCTGAAAATGCTTTGGAATAAAATGGAAGAGCAGAGAGGAAAATTTACAGGCAGAAAGAATAAGAATGAAGAACCAGTAAAGCTGGAACTGTCCTTTTCTAAGTCCAAAGTAGTAATGATCAAAACAAGGGAAAATGAAAAAGTGACTTACTTCTTAAAGTCACAGTAGCAAAAAAAGCCATCAAGTTCTAAAATTTCCATAACATAGCCTGATTAAAACTATTCAGAACTTTGAAATCCTCAAAAGTGGCTGCTTTTATGTGAACCACTTTCTTAGTTTCTCCTTTTCCTGTGATTTTTGTGTATATCCAAAGCTTGCAAGTCCTCCTCAGCTTGATGGGCTAAGGAGAGCGTGTGTATTAAAAATCCCTCTTCTGTATCTTTCATAAGCTATTCAGTTACCAGCCCATCTGAGATGGCTTCTAAATTTGTTTGTATTTAGAAAAAAATGTACATTTTGTAAAAGTTTAAATCAGAATTAATTCATGGTTTTCATAAATTGCAGGATTCACACAAAATCAAAACCATTGGTTTAATAACTTTTACAATATATGGATATACAGATCCAGTAAAAATGTAGTTGATTCTTCTGTGTACTTAATATTCAAATTCTATCAGTAACTTTTTTTAAGAACAAGAATTGACTATATTTAGTATGCCATTTCACAGCCATTAAATCATCAAGGAACTTCCAGTGTTGAGCAATTATTAATTAGCTGCTAGAAGTAAAAATATAAAAAGTTCCTTATTATGTAATTTAGCAATTACTCCCTTGAAGATGTGTAATAGTGAGGTGTGTTCTGCTCTTTGATTAGATATGAGTTTTACTTCTGTAGCTACTTCCAGAAAAGCGCACTTCTTCAAATATCCATCTCGTACAGGTAGTCTTTGACTTACAACCAAAATTGAGCCCAAAATTTATGTGAAGTGAGACATTTATTAAGTGAATGTTGCCCCACTTTATGACCTTTCTTGCCACAGTTTTTAAGTGAATCACTGCAGTTGTTAAGTTAGTTACACGGTTGTTAACTGAATCTGGCATTGACTTTGCTTGTTTGTAGGTCACAAGAGGTGATCACATGATACCAGAACAGTGTAACCGTCATAAATTTGAGTCAGTTGCCAAGCATCTGAATTTGGATCACATGGTCATGGGGATGCTGCAAAGGTTGTAACTGTGAAAATGGTCATAAGTCACTTTTTTCGATGCTGTTGTAACTTTGAATGTCACTAAATAACCAGTTGTAAGTGAGGACTACCTGTACTGACAACTCCTCCAACTTTTTGTTGAGTAGTTGTGAAAGGTATACACTATTCTTATTGGAATTAAGTGCCAGCTGTATACGATCTTCCTCCTTAATTCTGATACAGACCAATAAAAAATTGTCTGGATTACCATAATTTACCATTTCATATCTTTAATTTTGTTTTCGGGACCTGAATCCTAACCCTTTTTAGACCTACAGGATCACATGGACACATTTCAGTGTTCCTGAAGTGCACAGGAAGTCCTCAACTTACATTCATAATTAAGCCCAATTTTTCCTTTGCTAAGCATGAGAGATGTTTAGTTTGTTCTGACCCATTTTATGATCTTTCTTGCCACAGTTCTTAAGTGAATCAGTGTAGTTGATAAGTTAGTAAATCAGTTGTTAGGTGAATCTGGTTTCCCCATGGATTTTGTGTCAGGACTCCAACAAATCCACCCCCATTCAAATCATAAGTCTCTAGTCGCATCTCAGAGAAAAGAAAATTAATTTATTAGAAGTGGCCATGTTGGTGTTAGCTGGATGTAGCCGATACTAAATTACATCATACATTTCCCCCTTGACCCTGGTCTTCCCCCCACCCCCATGATGTGACTTCTCCAGTGGGACACATCCATCCCCAAGAGTCATCAATCATGCTCTCCAGTAATATTACAACTTTGGCCTGCCAGGGTGATTATCTAGGCCCTTAAGGAATGCATTGTTTCCCCCACTCCCTTTTTCTGGCAGCTAAAAAGACCAAAGGAGTATCTTTTTAGTTGACATTTTGCTTGTCAAAAGGGCTTAAAAGGGATCACACAACCCCGAGGCACTGCATCCATCATGAATAGGAGTCAGTTGCCAAGCATTTAAATTTTGATCAGGTCACCACAGGGACACTTGAATAATCGTAAGTGTGAAAAATGATCATAAGTCATTTTTTTCAGTGGCGTCACAACTTTGAACGGTCACTCAATTAATGTCAATCAAGGACTACCTGTGCTGTCAAAATTCCTTCAGGATATAGGTCTCCAGGGATTTAACTGCCATTTATCTTTCAATGGTTACACAGAAGGAAACAATGTATTTTTATTAAATCACAATTCTACTTCAGGTTAAGGTAGGCAATAATCATATCAAAATATCATAAAATTAGTTTCACCTCTACAGCCTTTATTCAAGCCAAGAACTAACACATTTACACCTCACGGCTTATGAATCACTTAGCAGGTCTCTCTGAAGTATTGTCAAAAGCTGAAGTACTTGCTCCTGAGTTTGCATTTTATACTCCTACAAATCTAATATTTAATTAATCATTCATCTCTTAGGTTGGAGGGCTGTTTACGAGCAGATAACCTGAAATCACATCATCTCCTCTCCCAGTTGTAAAATATTGTGTGTCAAACATCTTGAGCAACGTAGGTGTTGTCCTGAGATAAATTTACATAGGCAAAATTAATGTTCTTGCTTCCTGCACAGCGTTGACCATGTTTCTTCTTATATTCCAGAGAGCCATGTATGTAAAAAGAAACAATTTTTGACCAAGAATTTTCTTCATTTTTATTACCTCTCCCATCCCTGAATTTTTAAATTTATGATCAATTAATTAAATAGGAGAAAGCAAGGGTTAAAGACTCAGCTACAGTGGTAGGACTGCACCACTGGAAGAAATGAAAACCAAGTTAGAGCCAGATTATCCTGGAGAAGATCTATGTGATTGCTAAGAGTTGACACATAATCATTTGATGATTGCAATCAAATCATTTTAGCAAAAGGAAGAAATGATATTGATGAATAACAGTGTTGATATTGATGAACTAGCAGTGGGGGAATCAGATTCTAGTTCCCCCTCAGCCAAGGAAGTTTTTTCTCCAAGCTCAACATACTTCACAAGGTTGTTTTTGTAGGGAAAAGAGAATGAGGGCATGCTGTGCAAGACTTCTTGAACAAAATGTACACTATCAGGCAATCAATCAATCAATCATCAACCAACTAACCAACCAACAAACCAAACAAACAAACCATCCTGGAATCATAATCCTTTTAAGACTCTTCTGTCATCTAAAGAGTCCCCACAAATTGAAGAAGAACTCTTTGATATATTTCATCTAGTTTTGGTCATCATGGCACAAAAAAAGATGTTGAGACCCTGAAAAGAATGCAGAGAAGAACAACAAAGATGATTAGGGGATTGGAGGCTAAAAAGCATGAAGAACAGTTGTAGGAATTGCATATGTCTAATCTAGTGAAAAGAAAGACTAGGAGCATAATGATAGCAGTGTTCCAACATTTGAAGAGCCACCACAAAGAAGAGGGGGGGGGGTGTCAACATATTTTCCACAGCACTTGAAAGTAGTACAAGAAGCAATCGAGGGAGATAACTAAGGAGGTTAGTCTAGACCTAGACTAACATTGGAGGTTTTCAAGAAGAGACTAGAGAACCATTTGTTCTGAATCGTATAGGCCTCCTGCTTTAACACAGAGTGTTAGACTAGAAGACCTCCAAGGTCCCTTCTAACTCTTATTCGGCTATTCTTGATGGTACTTCCACAGAACAAGTCACTTCTGGAAGGTGATGTCAGATGCAAATGTGATAGCTACAAGATCGATGCAAACTTGAGGTTTCCTTCTATTTTTTTTTTCCCTAGAAGGGATATTTATTGCCACTTGTAGTGAAGCTCTGGAAAGGAAAAGTAATCTCTTGAATGCTAGATGATGTGGAGAAGGAGGGATTGGGGGAATGCATTAGTTGTGATTTGGAATAAATTTGGAAGACCCAAAGGATCTTCCTATATCCATATATCCATATGGACCCTATATCCATATCGTGGATATGTCCAGTTGTGTCTGGAAGTGGCCCATTAATGGAGGGGAGCTCCATTATAATCTGTCCTCTCATTTCAGAAAATATGGGTTGAGGTGTCTGTTCCACAAAAAATCAAATTATACTGGAGGGAGTAAGTTAAAGGTTAGGGATCTTGTACAGTATTTTGAACCTTCTTTCCTTTCAATGGAACAGGTGCACAGGTGGGCAGAAGGGTTCTGTGAGGTTAAATTAATCCAAGGAAAATGGGCATAAGACCACCTCCTTGAGACACATTCTGCTTGCCGTCAATTTCTTTAGCTCAACGTTTCTTAACCTTAGCAATTTTAAGGTGCATGGAGTCCAGAATTCCCCAGCCAGTGTTTTAAGATGTATGGGTTGCAATTCCCAGAATTCCCCAGCTAGTAATTTAAGTTCCATGCATTTTCTCTGCCAGCATTCCCCAGCCATAGTTTTAAGATGCATGGACTCCAATTCCCAGAATTCCCCAGCTATTTTAAGATGGGTGGATTACATGTGCTATATGTGCTAGCTGGGGAATTCTGGAGGTTGACTCTCCCGTCTTAAAGTTGCCAAGTTTAAGAAGCACAACTTGATTGTATGGGTAGTCCCAAATTTCCTTTGCTAACTGAGACATTTGTTAAGTGAGTTTTGCCCCATTTTACAACCATTCATGCCACAGTTGTTAAAGTGAATCATTGCGGTTGTTAAGTTAGTAATTCGGTTGTGAAGTGAATCTGGCTTCCCCATTGACTTCACTTGTCAAAAGGTGACAAAAGGGGATCACGTGACTCCAGGATATTGTGGCTGTCATAAAGATGAGTCAGTTGCCAAGCCTCTGAATTATGATCAGGTGACCATGAGGATGCTGCAACCGGCATTAAGTGTGAAGAACGGTCATAAGCCATTTTCTTCAGTGCCGTTGTAACTAGGAACAGTCACTAAATGAACTGTTGTAAGTTGAGGACTACCTGCATTTGAATGGGAGCTTCAGAGAGTTATTTGTTGGCTGTGAATTTCACTTGACAGCAGGCCAGATTTAGGGATCCAAATTGCTTTCTGTCAGGTTCACCTTAGCATTTTCTTTACAGAATCCTTTTAGTTTAATTGGCTTAGGACCAATGCTTTTTCTTAGAGATTTTCTGTGCGTGACTCACTGATATCCTCATCTAAATTGTGTAGGGGATGCTTTCTGTTATGGGAATGAGGCGCGAATGACCTTGGATGATGGGATGAATAGAGGCTCCTCAGGGAATTCTGTCAGATAACAGAATTGGAAGGGACCTTTGAGGTCTTCTAGTCCAACCCCTGCTGAGGCAGGAAACCCTACCACATTTCAGACAAATGGTTGTTCAATCTCTTCTTAAAAACTTCCAGTGATGGAGCACCCACAACTTATGGAGGCAAGTTGTTCCACTAATTAATTGTTCTCACTGTCAGGAAATTTCTCCTTAGTTCTAGGTTGATTCTCTCCTTGATTGGTTTCCATCTATTGCAGGGGTGGGATTCAAATTTTTAACAACCGGTTCTGTGGGCATGGCTTAGTTGGCGGGCATGGCTTGGTGGTCATGTGATTGTCTGGGAGTGGCCAACTTAACATCACTCACATCGAGGCACGCATCTCCTCGCCTGGCCTCTCATGACTGTGGGGATGCTACAACAGTTGTAAGTGTGAAAAATGGTCATAAGTTACTTTTTTCAGTTCTACTGTAACTTTGAATAGTCACTCCACACAAGCAAAGTACCAGCAAAGGAGAGGAAAAAACCTCCAGAGAAGTTCCTGAGACAGGAAGTCTCGTCCTGCCAAGAATGTAATAAGGATTAATGGAGAGGCAGTTTCTGTAAGCAACACCAGAATGTTTNGAATGTTTCCTTCCTGCCTTCCTTACAGGATTAGGCCAATAATTTATTCTAACAACCGGTTCTCTGAACTGCTTAGATTGTTAACAACTGGTTCTAGCAAATGGGTGCAAACTGGTAGAATCCCACCCCTGATCTATTGCTTCTTGTCTTGCCTTCAGGTGTTTTGGAGAATGGGTTGACCCCCTCTTCTCTGTGACAGTCCTTCAAATATTGACTGCTATCATGTCCTTCCAGTCCTTCTCTTCCTTAGCCTAGACATAGCCAGTTCCCACAACCAATCATCACATGTTTTGTCTTCCAGTTCCCTAATCAGCTTTGTTGCAGTTCTCTGTATTCTTTCTAGAGTCTCAACCTCTTTTTTTACGTTGTGGCAACCAAAACTGCATGCAGTATTCCAGGAGTGGCCTTACCAAGGCATTATAAACCAAGTATCAACACTTCCCATGATCTTGATTCTCTGCTAAGACAGTTTAACACTCTGTTGGCTTTAAGGGAGGCCATTGCCCACAACTGCATGACAGGTGTAAAAATAATCTCAGAAGGGACCCTCCTTAATTTCTTGGCCTGTAAAGGTTGCCGACAGGAGATTTGTACAAGTAGTCCTTAACTTACAACCATTTGTAACCATTTGGCCATTGAAAGTTACAATAGCATTACAAAGTGACTTATGGCCATTTTTCACACTTATGACCGTTGCAGCATCCTCACAACCACATGATCAAAATTCAGACGCTTGACAAGTGGTACATATTTATGACGGTTGCAGTGTCTCAGGATCATGTGAGATTGTGTTCATGTAGCCTTACAATAAAATAGAATTAGCTCCTGTGGTTGATCTACCTGGGAAGGATAACACTCCCCTGTCAGGTGATGGCTCAGATGTTGGCATCTTAACTGATTTGCAGGGAGGAAAGTTTGCTATCCTTGACATTTCGCTTTGCTTTGGTGGAATCCTATCAAAATGATAGTAGGCCTTGCAGGAGATGACCCTTTCTCCCCTAACGTTTCAAAAGATGGCTGCATTCAGAGATAAGGATAAGCCAAGAATTATCTGTCTTTCCTAAACCCACACCTTCCAAATACACTCAGCAAACTTGATCGGATTTGGGTGGTTTCTTTCCTTCATAAGAGTGTTGCGGGTTTTTTTCCCCCAAGATTGTGGTGTTCTTGATCAGGCCGTATTTCAGGATGACGTGCTTATATTTCATAAGATCTCATAGGATATCTGTATTTTTTTTTAAAGTATTTAAAGTCAAGGCTAGAAGGGATCTTGGAGGTCTTCTAAGTCACTCCCTGCTCAAAGCAGGAGACCTTATACCATCCTGGACAAATGGTTGTCCAGGCCAATCTTTTATGATCTTATTTGAATTAATTTGGGGAGACATGTGAACCATTCTGAGTTTGTAGAGTCATGGTTGAACACTGTAAGCAAACATAGATTTGGAAGTTTCCTCTCTCTTTGTGTCACTCTTCCACTGGTTTTGCAAAGAGGGAACATTACTTATAATTGTTAACCATACTTTACTTTGTCTTTCAATCTGGCTTAGGTGTGGTTTATTTATTCATATTTATTTATTAAAATTCTATGCTGCCTGCCTCCCCTACAAGGTGATTCTGGGCAGCTTATGAATCATAGTTCAACTTAACTAGATAACTTCACTATTTTGCCAAAACAAAATTGCTTTAAAAACTCCTCAGAGAAATACAGATTAAAAATCATTGCCTGGTTTTTATGCCCCAGACCAGTGGTTTTTAAACTGGGGATAATTACCCAAGGGAGTAATTTGGACATCTCCTGGAAGTAATGGAGCAATTTGTAATAGCTTGTTTGTAAGTCAAGGATCCAGGTTGGATGCTTGTGTAAAACAACAATCTTGTGAAGTTTTGAGGGGAGGGCTGGTTGTTAATAACATTCTTGGCTACCAGGAAAAGAGTTAATTGGGTCAAACATTTTGAGAACCACTGTCCCAGACTGTATTGCACTGGGAAATCAATCTCGAGTTATCGTGCTGAAGGACACATTAAATTTAATTAGAGTACCGATAAAAATGTCATTTATAGAATCTTTAACATTTAGAGGTTCTTAGGAATGATTGACTGATTTAGATCTTGCCTCTGGAAGGCTTGAAGGCTTGGTACCAGAATCAGATGTTCCACAAGTATTGCAAGAAGTACAGCTCTTAATAAGTTTCAGAAAGAGGTATAAGTACTCCAGAACCCCTTTTGCTTTTTGGGGGGCTGGGGGGGCTGGGCAGTGGAGTGAGAAAATGTGTTAGTTAGTCTTAGACATTTCAGATTTTTAAGGATAATAGTCATATATCTTCTTCTTTTGGAGATGTCAGGAAACTAGCAGAATATTGCAACCCATTTTCATAGGTGGAACAATATTGGAGTGATAGTGGATTTCCCCAAATATGTGGCATTTCCAGCATCATTGTCAATGAATGAAGGCAAATATATGTGTCTCAGGATAATGTTGCAGGATACAATTTGGGTCAGTCACTAGGTTCAGAGGTTTTGGACTCATGCAGAACAGCTTAATTTAGGCTATTGTGTTTGTGGTATTTATGTGGTGCCAGTATAAATAGCATGCATAGAACAGCTGAGTGCACCCCTTTTGGCAGAGAGAAGTTTCCTGAGGATGGGCTCCAGCACATGTCTAAAAGCTCAGAAGGCTAAACCTCTGGTCCCGGTGACTGACCTAGATTGGATCCTGCATAATTGTTAACCTTTAAGGATTTGGGGAATGTTAACTTACAACAGTTCTTCTTTAATGACTTCTTTAATTCAAAGTTACAACAGCACTAAAAAAGTGACTTGTGACCATTTTTCACATTACGAGCTTTGTAGCATCCCTACAATCATGTGATCAAAATTCGGATGCTTGACAGCTGACTCACCTTTCTGACAGTTTCAGTGTCCCAGAGTCATGTGATCACCTTTTGCAACCTTTTGACAAGCAGAATCAATGGGGAACCCAGATTCACTTGATAACTGTCTTATTAATTTATCAACTGGAGTGATTCACTTAACTTAGGCAAGAAAGATTGCAAAATGGGGCAAAACTCATTTAACACAAGTCTCACTTCATAACAGAAATTTTGGGCTCAGATGAAATGTTGGGCTTGGATAACCTTGAACTACTCTGCCTACAGCTGAACTTAAGCATAGTACACAAAATTATCTGCTACAATGTCCTACCAGTCAATGACTACTTCAGCTTCAACCACAACAACACAAGAGCACACCAATCGATACAAACCCTCAATGTCAAGCTGCTCCAAACTTGATTTGCAGAAAGTATAACTTCAGTAAACAGAGTGGACAATGCCTGGTTAGCAAACTAGCTGACTCTGTTAGTTACATCCATCTTAACCCCACTCTCTTTACCTCAAACTAAGCCACTATGACCTCACCCCATTCCCTAAAAGACGGCTCCTACCCTACTTCAAGCGCGAAGCTGCATTAAGTGCACCACTCATGCCCTCCCATCCTATTGTCCCCATTCTATTCATACCTATTTACTTGGTATTCTCGACTCTACTGTTCCATATACTATACCTATTATCTTGTAGCAATTGGACAAATCAAATAACATAAATAATAATAAAAATAATAAATTTGGTTGCTAAGTTGAAGCGACTACCTGCTATTTGCAGGACTAGAATTAACTTGAATCTTTAAAGTTCAATTTTATTTTCTGGACGTTCATACAAAAGAAAATCAAAGCCACAGTTATTTTGATGTTTCTTCTCATTACTTCCCTTCTATTCCTGGGCTGTGTAACCTCTTACCTTAATCCCCCCCCCTTAACAACTCCTTCCTCCCTTAAGAGCTCTTACATACCTTCCTCAAGATTAACTCTAAAACAATTTATAATAACTCCATCACCAACAGTTAGTTCAGCCCTAAATCATGTCATTTTTTTAGCCAACAGACACATATTGAGATGTGATTCAGTTCAAGGATCTCTGAATAATGCACCTTCCCCAGGCAGATAAATTTACATGGCTGATAAATTGATTAAGAGCATTAGCAGTGGGAGAAAAGCACTCTGCAGATTGCACACCATTGCCCTGTGCACAAGGCAGTCTGTTTGGTTTGTAGCTTTGTGCTGTTTGTGAAACCAGCCAAATTTGGTGCATCCAGCAAATTCCAATAGGAGCAAACAATGCTAAAACAGGCACACAGAACTTGTGGCTTTGAACCATCTTAGGGCTGCTGAGCATTGCAAATCAGCCACAGCCAGTTCCTTCTCTTTAACTTAACCCAGAATATTTACCCCAAATGAAAACAAGTTTAAGAAATCCTGCTCCATATGCATTGTAAATAGAAAAAAGAAAAGAAAAAAACCACCGACAAAAGTCCTGGGTAATGCCGAGATTCCACACTTCTTCACACTTGTTCTTAAAATAGGCAAACAAAGGACAAAAATACTTTGGAATTAATAATTACTTATTAAAATAAATTGTAAAAGAAGAGACATTGTTAATAAAATCAACTAATCTCCATCTGCATATGCCACCTCTTACAACTAATCTCTGTCCATCCATCTGTCCATCCATCCACCCCCCCACTCCACATGCACATATTCCCTTCCTACCTTCCAGAAGACTAACAGAATTGGAAGGGACCTTGGAGGTCTTTTAATTCAACCCCCTTCTTAAGCAGAAGACCCTAGAGCATTCCAGACAAATGGTTGTCCAGTCTTTTCTTAAAAGCCTTCAGTGATATATCAACCACAACTTCTGAAGGCAAATTGTTCTACTGTTTAATTGTTCTCATTGTTGGGAGATCTTAGCCTGAGGAGCTACCATTGGTTTGGTCATTGGTTAACTAACCTGAATATAGTTTGGTAAACTATAGCTTTGTCAGTCCTTGCTGCAATATCTGAATTGATGCATCATGGATGTAGTTGTTGCTTTATTTATAGAAATAGCTGCATTGTGAATTTAAAAAGCCAATTTCTGAGAGAGTAGAGAATGGAAGAAAAAAACAGTCCTTTCCTTGTTGCTATGTACGCATGTGAGCTTAGTCATGCTATAATGATACCATAGTTGCACCACCCACCTTTAGTATCAGTTCCCACAACCAACCCTGCACACCAGGGCTGAAAAGCTGGTTGCTAGAGCAGCTGGTGAAGAATAAGCTGCTTGATGCAACTTGCATGAAGGCATTTTACATTGTATACATCAAGAAAAATATACTGTAAATATTCTATAAAATATAAGGTTCTTGAATTCTCCATCTGTTTTGGGGTAGGGTAGAAGTGATAGATAAAAAGGTCTGCACAGGACTTGCTGGTTTTGGATTGTGGACATTTAACCCTGGATTTTGAAATGGTCAGTTGGCAGTGTGGAGGAGGGTATGTTTGTTCACCCCTCTCTGCTCGGTCTTTGATGCAAGAGAACACAAAAATAGACACTGACGGTTCTGTTCTTTCTCTTTCATTTCTGCTTCATCATGCAAGACATTCAAACTGACACTCAGCTGTATTATCCCAGGAAAAGTGCAAAGCCTTGTAATCAAAAGTTGTTATATAACCGAGTGGCTGAGAGATAGCAAGGACGTCATTCCAGGGAATTTTTATTTAGGACGGGCTGTTTGTTTCACCTAACCTCCAGCTTGCTTCAGTTCAAATCTGGCACAGCCTTCCTGGGACCAGGAAATCCATTCCAACCAAATCCACCAAGGTCCAGATTCCCATAGATGGCAATAACACTCAGATTTCATCTCTGCCAGGAGCAATTATTCTCCAGAGCATGCACTTCCTGACCTTTCTGCCATAACCTGCTTTCCTCCTCCATTTCAAACCCAGTTAAATCTTCTGGCAGCTGCAGTCACACCAACAGGGCAAAGAATGATCTCTTGAGGATCCCCACTTACCATCTCCACGAAGCAGGCAGGAACCTAGGAGGCCGCGGGAAAGAGGGAGGGAGGGAGAGCTTAAACAAATGAGAGTGTTGATTCTAAACACTAAGATTCTTAAACGAACATAGTGTGAGACAAGGGATCATATAATTTACAAACCTAATACAGGTAGCCCTCAACTTCAACAACCATTGATCTAGTGACCGTTCGAAGTTACAATGGTGCTGAAAGAAAGTGACTTATGACCATTTGCAGCATCTCCATGATCAAGTGATCAAATTAACAACTGTCTCACTTTGAGAGCGAGCGAGCCCAATCATCACTGGCCCTTTCTCCACTAGTGAGATAGACAGCTACTACGGCCAATCAGTGTTTGGGAAGTGTGCCCAGCCACAGTGCTGAGTTTTGGAATCGAAAGGTGTCTTTTTCAGCCCTTCTTTCTAGGGCTGGGCTGAGTTTCAGATTTGAAGGAAGAAAGGTGATTCAGAGCACGTACAAGTGCACACTTATAGCACCTGTCAAAAATCACTTCAAATTGTTGTGTTGTTTCCTGGGCTCACAAAATTGTCTTTGGTAGTTTCCGCATGATCCTTGGAAACGGTGCATAATTTAAGGTATTCTCAACACGTAGCAAGCGTACGTCTTGTTCATGCAAGTCATATTTGTCTGCTTAAAACTTTTTTTCTCCAGCATTAGGAGAAATGACTTCTCAGTTGATTAGATTTCAGCCCTGCAAAATAATTCTGTGGAATTAGTTTAACCTGTACATAACTGGATTTATTTGTGGCTTAATCAAACCTCCTGGGATTACTTGGCCAATTCTATTTGTTGTGGGAATTCCCATTACACCTTAACCCTTTGTTGGGCCAGTTAAACAACTTGTGAATGGGCCAAAGAAGACATTGCGTGAAGAACCGTTGATTGATCTAGCACTTTTCCTTCCTGTAGATGAGCCATATCAGAGGACCAGCTGTTCTGCCATATTTTGCATTGCATTTGAATTTTTTAGTTACTCCAGAAGTCAAATCAAATTGTTGCATCTTGTCATTAGTTATGCTCCATGGTAGTCTTTCCCGACCTCAGCAACTTTTAAGATATGTGGACTCCTACCTTCAAAACGACATTATAGAGCCCTGCACACCAGAACAACTAGACACAAGAACAGGTTTTTTTCCTGAAAGCCATCACTCTGCTAAACAAATAATTCCCTCAACACTGTTCAACTATTACAAAGTCTGCACTACTATTACTATTAATCTTCTCATCACACCTTATCACCCATCCCCTCCCACTTGTGACTGTAGGACTGTAACTTTGTCACTTGTATCCTTACGATTTATATGGACTGTTTCCTAGTATGATTTGATTGCTTGTTGTACCCGATGACTATCATTAAGTGTTGTACCTTATGATTCTCGACTCTTGACAAATGTATCTTTTCTTTTATATATATTGAGAGTATTTGCACCAAGACAAATTCCTTGTGTGTCCAATCACACTTGGCCAATAAAAGAATTATTCTATTCTATTCTATTCTATTCTATTCTATTCTATTCTATTCTATTCTATTCTATTCTATTCTATTCTTCAACTCCCTGAATTCTCCAGTCACCATGCTGGCTGAGGAATTCTGCAAGTTGAAGTCCACAAGTTTTAAAGTTGCCAAATTTGGAGACCCCTGATCTAGTAGATCAATGTGTCCTTCTGAGGATTGAGTCAAGTTGCTTAGACTGAGATATCAAACTTGGAATAAACCTGGCTGGAAAGCTGGCAGTCCAGGTTCGAGACCCCAGTGCCACACGACAGGGTGAGCGCCCCTCCTTGCTCCACCTCCTGAAACCTAGCAGTTTGCAAGAATGCAAATGCAGGTAGATAAATAGGTACCTCTTAGGTAGGAAGGTAACAGCACTCCATGATATCATGCTGGCTGCAGAAATGTCTTCAGACAGCACTGGTTCAATGGCCTTGAAATGGAGATGAGCACCATCTCCCTAGAGCTGGCAATGATTAGCGGAGTAAAATCCGCTTTTATAATCTCCACTGATTGTGCCTTATTCAACAAAGGACTCTTCTACCAATTCTGATGTGCTAAATTTAAGAGTGTGTATTCTACCACATCTCTGTTTCATTTCCATGTTCATATTTTATTTATTATACAGTACTGAATTGCTAGATTCCCAGGGATACAATAAGCCAGGAGGAGCTGTGGAGATTTTTGGAAAAGCAACACATTTTTTTGTTTATTTTTGGAATATCAGGCTGGGAAAGGAGGCCTAAAAACTAATTAATGCATCTCCCAAACTCCCTGAAATTATCACTTTGCATATTACTTTTTTAGCCTGAATAGTTTTAAGCATATTGTAAGAACATTAAAAATATCATTGTAGCTGTGGTAAATATGTGTATTACATGAATGCACTGATGAATTCATTTTCTGAATTCATCCTTTTCCATGCATATCCATTTTTTTTTTAAAATGATGTTTGGTCTTAAAAGGGCCATCTTGTTATTTTGCCACCTCAGTTTGCAAATCGGTTTTCTCGTGTTCACTGCACCTTTAAATCAATTGTTAGAAAAATTGGTGGGTTGTCTGAGATCTCCAATTCTTGACCTTTAAAGCTGTAGTGCAGTAATAAAAGGAAGGTTGTTTAGCAAAACATAATCAGCGGTTGGGAAAGCAGAGAATATGAAAAAGGAAGCTGATGGAGATTTTTGCAAATTAAAGGGGCCACCACAGTTCCTAAGGTACATGTTAGAAACAGTGCATCAGCAGCTCTATATTTAACAATAGGTTAAGCTGTGAAAATGGAACACCTGTTAATATCCCTTTCAATGCAGACTATAATTTATGTTTCTTGTGACTTGAAGACTGAACGCAGCTGAAGGAAAATAACCTTGCCTCTGTTATTTTTGCCTGTTTGCCGTTTGAAGAACAATCCTGCTATGTTTTGTATTTAGAGCTGAATGCAGGAGAGTGTTTTTATGTTTTCTTAGATCCTCCTAGTCTTTCAACTTAAAATTGTTGAATAGTTTCAGAACAATCCTTCTGGTTTGTTTTTTAAGAATTGTGAAGGAGTTGACAAGACTGGGGGGAAAAAAAAGTCTAAAACAACTGGAGTTCAGTCCAATTCATATTACAGATAGTCCTCGACTTACAACAGTTCATTCTAGTGACTGTTGAAAGTTACAGTGGCACTGAAAAAGCTTATGATCATTTTTCACACTGATGATTGTTGCAGCATCCCCATGGTCACAGGACTTGACATCTGCTTCATATTTATGACGGTTGCAGTGTCTCAGATTCATGTAACCATCTTTTGCCACATTCTGACAAGAAATGTCAATTGGGAAGCCAGATTCACTTAACAATTGTATTACTCATTTAACAACCACAGTTATTCACTTAACAAATATGGCAAGAAAAGTCGTAAAATGGGGCAAAACTCATTACCAAATTTCTCAGTAACATAAACTGTGGATTCTGTTTTGGTCATTCTGTATTAACATTTTCTATTTCTATTTTCCTAGAAATAGTCCCCATGGGACTGAGTAGCTTAATCTTAATACATTAAGGGATAGGCAGTATTGAATTTTGTTTTTTTTTTCTTTTTTGAACATATCAATTAATTCACTAAAACCACAGTCCTTCCCAATTGTTTTGTGGCTTGACTGGCCAGTGTAAATCATGCAAGCTAGCCCAACGAAGTAGAGAATGTATCCAGTATCTACAAAATTCTGGATTTCTTTAGCTTTGAGATCAAATTAAGCTACATAATTGGCTTCAGTCCTTTGAAGTTATTGGGCATCGAATTCATCCTTCATAATTCATCATAGGAGAAAAATGTTGGCATGGCTTAACACTTGTCATGTGCCACATGTGTAGAGTTCAAACTAGCTACTTTATTGTTTTATGCCTATGCCACAGGAATCACTTGAGCTGGCAGCTTTCACTTGGGAAGGACTAGATAAAGCCCCTGTCACACTGCACCAACGGATGGAAAGAGGATGTAAAAAGGAGAAAAACACTTGCCATCCATTGGTAACGGATGCTTCCGTTCTGTACTCACTGCCTCCGTTTTGCTTCCTCTCTATCCGTCCAGCATCCGTCTATTGACATTTCATCCGCTCAGGAGGTTTGAGCTGCTCAAAACTTTTGAGCGGAAAATGTATCCAATGCATCCGTTCTGCATCCGCTAGCATACGGGGGACATCCGTTCTGCATCCATTACGCATCTGCTATATTCGCTAGGCATCTGCTGTGCATACACGCAACTCAAATCCGTTCCAGCGGTAAACGGACGCAGGGAGGAAGCGGAACGGACGCGCAGCGTTAGTAGCACGGACGGAGAAAGGATGAAAGCGGATGCAGCTACGCATCCGCGTCATCCGCTACGCATCCGCGTCATCCGCTACGCATGCCGCTCTGCATCCGCTCCTGCATCCTCTCGCATCCGCTCTGCATCCTCTACGCATCCGCTCTGCATCCTCTACGCATTCACTCTGCATCCGTTCCATCCGCTAGGCTTCCGTTCTGCATCCGCTTTCCATCCGCTCTGCATCCTCCCCCGTCCGTTCCTTTCCGTGTTATCCGCTCCGGTTATGCAAATTTTTGCCCCTTTTGAGAGCGGATAACAATGGATGGAACATTTTTCTCATCCGCTGTGTCCTTTTTACAAACGTTTTGCATCCGTTGGGCAGTGTGACAGGGCCTTAAGGTTCAAAGTCATTTGGAGGGTGTAAGTCTTTGTCCTCTTGTGTTCATGTAACAAGTCCAAGCTAATTCCATGCTTAAGCCCTTGTCTCATCTGGGATGGTTGCTCTCAATGTCACTAGAAAACCAACCTTTTTTTTAATTTTAAAAAGTCTTTATTAATCAAATTCTACAATTAAAAACAATTAAAAACATGTTTCCATTCATTTCAGCATGTTTGTAGTGGCATTCACTCACATTGACATATTCTTAAGACTGTAGAATATTACTAAATATTATTACAATTATTTTACATTCAATTTATAGCATATTTTCATATATTTATGAAGTTATTTACATAATTATACATAGTTATACTTAGTTGTACAATATTGTTTCATGTCACCATAACCTTTCATTCATTTCTCTATTTTGTGTCTACCTTGCAGCCAATTATATCATAGATTCCAGATTTCATGGTACTCTTGTCTCTTCTCTCTCCTTCATTTCCATTGAAAGCCTATCCATTTCTGCACACTCTAAAACCTTTTTATTATCATAATGTCAGAAGGAATACTGTCACATTTCCAAACCTGAGCAAAGGCTATTTTTGCTGCAACTATTATGTGTAATATAATATATTGAAATTTCTTACTAATTTTATTTCTTAATATACCCAATAGGAATGTTTCTGGTCTCAATTCTGTTTTCTGTTTTGTAATTTCCTCCAAGTAATTCCTAATTTTGAGTCACTAATTTTTAGTTTGGGGGCATGTTCCCCACATATGAAAATAGGTTCCTTGTTCATAATTACATTTCTAACAATTTGCCAATCTATTAGGGAACATCTTAGTCAATCTTGTTGGGGGTAAAAGCCAACAGTAGAACATTTTATATAAGTTTTCCTTGTAAGCTACTGATAAGGTTAGTTTATAATTTACTTCCCATAAATTTTCTCAATCTTCCAAATTAATGCTATAACCAAAATTTTTCGCCCAAATTATCATGGTCTCTTTTACTATTTCTTCTTCCATTCTTAGGAAGAATGGAATTTTACTTCTTCTTCCATTCTTACTTCTTACATTCTTACTTCTTAGGAAATAAATGTACATTTTGGTGATAATTTTTTCACCTGTCCCCTGTAATATTTTGTCTAATTCCTGCTGATCTTTATATATTCCAAATTCTTCTATATCTTTCTTATATCTTNTTCCAAATTCTTCTATATCTTTCTTATATCTTGTTTGAATTTGTAGATAAGGCCACCAGTCTATTTTTATCCCTTGTTCCTTCAATTCTTGATTGGTTTTCAATTTTCCATGTTCATCCAATAATTCTTTATATCTCACGATTTTATTTAAATCTAGGACATTAGGATATACATTAGAAAACCAACCTCATGGGCTGATATTGCTTTTGGTTACAGCTCTGGGTCAACCAAGAAGATGGAGTTGAAGAAGGCACGAGCGAAGTACAGAATGGACATTTGGATCCAAATGCTGCTGACTGCCTCTGTCTCGGGAGAACCCTCCAGAACCGAGACCAGATGAGAGCCAATGTCATTAATGAAATCATGAGCACTGAGCGCCACTATATCAAACATCTGAAGGACATTTGTGAGGTAAGCCAGCCTCTTCCTGAATATTTTGTTTAAGATTCAAGTCTTGGGTAGAGATGGATTAGGGGATCAGATGGACTAATTTCATCTCTTCATCTAACTTTGAAGTTCTTTGGGCCAATATTTATGGAATCTTTGTGATATCTACCTTATCTCAGAAGGCCAACCGAGCCACAGATAACTTTTTGGCATAATGCGTAATCATTGATTTGCAGTGATTCATGGAAGTGAGTGTATGATGTGGAATGAACCATCTTAACAGAATAACAGAGTTGGAAGGGACATTGAAGGTCTTCTAGTCCAACACCCTGCTCAAGCAGGAGATCCTATACCATTTTGACAAGTGTCCAGTCTCTTCTTAAAAGCCTCAACTGATGAAGCACCCAGGATTTCTGACGGCAAGCTGTTTCACTGGTTAATTTTTCTCACTGTCAGAAAATTTCTGCTTAGTTCTAGATTGGCTCTCTTTGTTCAGTTTCCATCCATTGTTTCTTGTCTTGCCTTCTGGTCCTTTGAAAATAGGTTGACTCTTTTTTTCTTTGTGACAGCCCCTCAAATATTGGAATATTGGAATCTTCTGTGCTCTCTCAGTAGAAAAGTGGAATGATGATGACGATGATGATGATGATGATAACTCCCTTTTTGATGAGCAGTAGACGAGTAGGTTCTCTTAAAGAGTGTTCAAAAAAGAGCAACACTCTAGCACCGGAACAAGCAAATTTCTCTGCTCTAATGCACACCCTGAGGGCAGAATCAAGGGAGATCTGATTATTTGCTCAAAGTGACTGGCATCTGAGTCAATTCCAGGTCAATTCCACCATGTTTCATAAGTTGCACTGCAAGCACAGTGAATGCTTCCAATCCTGGCCTATGGGTAATCCTCAACTTGCAACTGTTTGTTTAGGGACTTCAAACAGTCGCTAAACTAACAGTAGGCTCAAATATGGAAGTTAAGGGATTCACCTACCCTTTAGGACCTGAGAGAACTAAATGAATGGAAATGGTGCAATGTGTGGGGTCTTAGTGTTCTCTGAGCTGGGTGGTTTTTTTGCAGATGCTTTGTTCTCCAAACTAAGTAACATCAGCACCACTTGCATTGATGATGTTACCTAAATGGGCCATGAAACATCTGCAGAAAGACCACCCAGCTCAGAGAGCAACAAGGACCCCTCATTTCAACCCTGACCTATAAATATACTGCAGCAGTCATATTGTAAGTGTGAGGACCGATCATAAATCATGCTCCTCACACTTATGATATGATTGTTGCAGCATCCCCACAATCATGTGATCAAAATTCAGCATTTGGCAACTGGCTTGTATTTTATAACGTTTGCAGTATCTGCCTCTCAGGGTCATTTGGTTGCCATTTGCAATCTTTGCACGACAGGACTCCCTGTAGTTCTTTCTGCCATTGTTGATTGGGAAACATATTGTATCGATAAAGGAGAATATTTGTAGCTCAGAGTTGATATGAAGGGTCCTTGGTGCTCTCTGAGTTTGGTGGTTTTCTGGAAGACATTTTATGACCCAACTAGCTAACGTCATCAGGGCCAACATAGATGGTGTTACTTAGTTGGGGGAATGAAATGTCTGCTAGAAAACCACCCAGCTCAGAGAGCACCAAGGAGCCCACCTATTGTATCATCTCCATCCATTTAGTCACCCCAAGTCCTAAAGGCAGGTGAATCCCTTAAATTCCATATTTGAGCCTATGATTGGTTTAAGGTTGTTTGGCATCCATTCAGTGGTTCTCCAGAAATTTCCATGCATAAATGGCAGTGACAGCCTCTAAGAAATTGTGTCCCTTCTTCTTGAGTGACGCTGCAATCTGCAAAAGGGAAACAGTCTTCTTTTTCTTTGTTAAGTTTACCACACTCTCCTCCCTTCTGCTCAACCTCAACAAACTGCATCCTTTAGAAAACCATCCAAGTGAAAGATTGCAACTACTGTGTGCCTCCAGCTAGCTTTAATATTAACAACCTTGTTTCCGGCTTCTGAGAACTGTTAGCATGTATGCTGCTCTCCCTAACTCAGATGGAACATTCTTCCAAATTGATTCTTTTCAACTAGACAGAAAAAAATAAATGGCATGGTAAAACTGAATGTCCCTGGTGTGTGTGTGTCTGTATGTCTCCGTGTTAATTGGATTGTTTCTATGAAAAAATAGAATAAATTTAATTGTGATTACATTGTTTGAATTGGAGAGATCCATCTATTTGCCTTACAGGAGAAATAGCACATTTTATAAATGTCCTCATTTCTCCTTCTCATAATTTTAATGCTGGTATAAAGAGGGAAAGCTGGAACCAGGGATGCTGCCTACTGCTAAGCATCTCCTGGGTCAAATTTGGTGGGAGGCTGATGGTTTTTTTGCTGGAATTGCTCCAGTTTATGGTGACTCAACTCACTCTATTAAGGCAGGTGGCTATTGCTTAACCTCGTCTGCTGCTCTTTATTACCCCAAATGGAACTGAATGAGCAATCTTCCCCAAAGGTGGAGAAACAAAAACCTTTCTAGTGTCTTCTTAAACAGAACAGATTGCAACGAACATTCCCATTTGCAAAATGACAGCCGAGGCACAGCTTCAGGAAAGCTCATTTTGCCCAAATTAAGTGGACAAAACCAGAGCGTTGGGGCGGCATTGGAGAAGGCTGGAAAAGACAACAGAAACCCTTCAAGTGCCAGCCAATTGCATTGAGGCCTGTCTGGAGTTCAGTGAAATCTGAGGGTATTAGGATTCTAGTCTAGTCTACTCTTTTCCATATTCCATATATTCTGTCCTGACTTGTCCTGTCCTGACCTATGCTATCCTATTCTAACCTATCCTATCCTATCCTATCCTATCCTATCCTATCCTATCCAAACTGCAATAATTCCCCTCCCCAGTAATAACAATCAAGCTAATCACTTGATGGGCTTCAATTCACCCTGGGGTCCCTAGACTCATTGGTCAAACCATGTCTTTAGGGTCTTTTGAAAGGGTATCAGCGTAGTGGCCAATCATCAATGTATTGTTGATGTTCCACAGGGAGGGAGCGACTGCAGAGATAGACCGTTCTTCCTGGTCCCATTAGATGGACCTCCATAAAAGAGGGAAGCTGTAACATTCACTGCCTCCCCGTTCTGGTGGTTTAAATATAAGTGGGGAAAAGATAACCTGGCCATCATGACAACCAGAACCTTGAACTGGGCCAAAAGCAATTTGGGACTCAGTGCAGTTCCCCTGAGAGAGGTGACACATATGCAAATCTAGACTTGCACTAAAGCAAGCAGGTTACCACATTTTGAACCAACTGAAACTTCTGGATACTTTTCAAGGGAAGATCCATGTAGAGCACATTGCAGTAGTCAATGATTAGCTCCAAAGTGCAGGAAAAATAGTAGGAGGAGAAAATCAATGCCATCCCCTCAAACTGTCCTCAAAGACCAATATATGAAGATTCCTTACCTGGAGAGACAAGTTCCCTGTGACTCTATAGACACATAGAAACAGAGCAGGTGCTTCCCCAGTGCCTGTACTACACTCCATCTCACCATTCACTCCATCTCACCATTATTGCACAAAAAACCCAGAGTGCCCAGGGCCATTTTATACTATCCTGCTGTTCTCAGATACCTACCCTGCTAGGTGTTTTCAGATTCTGCATAGCAGCATCCATAATTGAGCAGACAAAGACTGGTGCCATAAACTAGACTTTATGAGCGCCTAGTTTGCCATGTTAGAGTATTTTGTAATTTGTATAGTCTTCCATAATACTAAACCTTTATGCTCCCTACACCCTTCTCATCTCTGACTCCTTCTAGATTGTTACACGTATGTGTGTGTGTGTGAATCTTTTCTTTACCATGGACCCCCTTTAAATACCTTTTATGGCTGGATGGCGATGGACTCCCAAGACTTAACTCAAGTTTTAAATACCCCCCCATGCCATCAGTCTGCTTAACACCTAATTTCCCCAGAACTGTCTCACTCACCCATGGAATAGGGCGTCCTTGACTTACGAACTCAAGTGAGCCCAGAATTTCTGTGGCTAAGTGAGAAATTTGTTAAGTGAGCTTTGTCCCACTTTACAACTTTTTTGCCACAATTTTTAAGCGGCTCATTACAGTTGTTAAGTTAGTAACAAGATTGTTAAGTGAATCTGGCTTCCCCATTGTGTTTGCTTATCAAAAGGTTGCAAAAGGGAGTCACATGACCCAGGGATACTACAACCGTCATAAATATGAACCATTTGTCAAGCACTGAATGTAAATCACATGACCATGGGGATGCTACAATGGTCATAAGTGTGAAAAAGGGTCATAAGTCACTTTTGTCAGTGCAGTTGTAATTTCGGCCACTAAACAAACTGTTGTAAGTTGAGTGTTGCCTGTGTTGCTATTATTCTTCTCACCTTCTCATCTTTCGTACTACCTTATGATTTATCACTTTTCAATTTTATCTCATGATTAATGATTGTAACTATGATTTATGATCTATGACCTATCACTTTGTCGTTTGATATGTACAGTGAAACAAATTCATTGCACCGGAAAAAAATTCACTGTGTGTAAAGAATTCTACTCATAAATCTGTGGAGCCCAGGTTAAGAATCACTGTTTTACATCCCTTCCTGCCTGGATAACTAAGTAACCAATTCAATTGGAGTTAGCAAAGTCAGTGGACAAAATCAATAGTCTGTAATTTGTAATGTGTCCAGGATCAAATTCAAGAATTCTCCTGAACAGAGCCAGTAAAATTGGGCCCCAAAGGTTACTACAAATGGGATCAAAGGAGTCCAAACCACAAGGCAGACCACAAAGTACAAGCCCAATTCAAGAACACAATAGCACAGCCCCCCCCCCAAAAAAAAAGATGTGAAGAATTACAGAACATAAATAGAGCTGGATCAGAGGACATTGTCATTTCCAGGAAACTGAGTCTTGACTAGAAATGCTTTATAATTATAATTCATAATTCCTTATTCAGACTTTGTCTGAATTCAGAGAAATGAATCTATTATGGGACTGTCTGGGTACAGAGATGTTATTCTGAAAATTGTGTATTCTAAAGGACTGGGTCAGTTGCAGGTACAAGTTGGCAAAATGTTCTTGAATCCTATTCTTGCCTCTTTGAGATTCTAGTTGAATTATCTGGATGGGATGACAATGCTTTAAATTAAGTGTCTAGGGTATCCCTTGAATTTTCCACAATGCTCAGATATTGTAGGAAATTAATGTGATCCAGTTGCTTCTCAGCGTGGGACAGCAGCCAAGGGTTAGTTTCAGAAATGGAGCTAGCATGGAGCCATCATTCACAGCTTCTTAAATATGTCCAAGATGTCTTTTTTCTGCTTGGGAAAAAAAGAGCCCATGACCCATGGATATTTGATTCAGATATTAGTTTGAAGGAAATTTGATTGCACCTTCTAATTAATCACGTAGTCAGAAGAAATCAGTTCAATCATTTGGATCGGCCCTGGATATCCACAAAATTCCAAAGTTCCAAGTTGAAAAACCATTTAAAATAGAAAGGAATGGCCATTTCAGTTTTTTTTTAAAAAAATGCTGGAATTGGGATGATTTGTACATCACAAATCGAAAGGCAATACCGGTAACAGTAATAAAAAATATCTTAACTTGTATGCTGCTGCTTCTTTTATACACAGGTTATGAAATTCTCCCCCAGAAGAGTATTATTTCAAACAAAAATTAAATTTGAGAATGTTATCAAGATTAAGAATGATTACTCTGACATATGGATGTAATCTTTGGCCACATTTCTCCAAATATTCTCCACAATTTGAAGGAAGGAAGGGGAAGTTGACCTCTTCAAAATACAGCAGAAGGATGCTAGTTGAAAGCATTGGGGAATATACAAAAATGAAACCCATACTTCTTGGCATTGCCACTAACAGCAACTGGAGAGAAGAGGACCACACTGAAAAAGAATGCTGATGGTGGGCCTCATCTTAGAGAAGTCCCTGATCTTCTGGAGAAGTAGAAACATGGAATGGACAATCTTCCTTTACTCTTCAACCCATAGATAGGATGGAAAATTATTTCGGTTCAGCTCTTGTAACAAAACCTTTGGATTCTCGAAGAGACCTCTCTCCAATAACAGTTATATCTGGTTTGCCCATTTCTTCTCTTACCAAATCTTCCAAAATAGAAATGGTTGACAAACGGTTATAGGTACTGCATCACAATTCCCAAATTTGTGTATCTAAGGCTCTAAAAGTTGGCACAATCTCCTGGAAAAAATATTGCTCCAAAGTTAGTCCAGAGGGACTACATGGAAAAGTACTGTAAATGGTCAGCCTATTGCTTAGCAAAGTTCTCTCTGGTATGAGAGGCCCATCATTTTTTTGTTTGTTAACAAAACAAGTAGTGGATAGAGGACTTTCCCCAATATAGAAGCTATACTATTATGAGCTGTTCATTTAGAATTGTTCCATAGATAGCTGTGCCATTTTTCTTTCACCAGGATCAGGATCTGAGGCAAGTTGCTGGAGGTGGTTGGTGGATTAAAATGAGACTCCACTTCCCCTGTGCATATCTTGCTCCCTTCCTCCCCAACTTTTAAATTATTACTGCTATTAGGAATTCATGGTTTTATTGGCTTTTAATAGTTATAAGCCATCCAGAGTCTCCTCAAAGCAAGATGATCAGCAAACACATTTTATATTATCCTCATCCTCTTTTCTTGTGATGTTCTAAATTAAATTTGTATCTCAGATGCAACTTGTTTGAGTTAGCCCATCTTCTGGGTTTACATAGTGCATGAACTAGGAAGGAACCAAATGGACTCAATTCAGAATAGGTTTCATATGATGGCTTATGTCATTTTAGCACAGTGCATCACAATGCAAAGGTGATGCAATTATCTCAGTTAAACCAAGACAGCAAGGTGATTTTCCTCAATGAATGTTCTGCACTGCATTGGAACCTCTTTCCAAGACTGGGTATGTTTAACAAAGAGAAGGACTAGATGTAACATGACAGCAGTCATCCAATTTGCAAGGGGCTGCCACAAAGAAGAGGGGGTTAACTTATTCTCCAAAGCACATGAAAGCACGATAAGAAGTAACAGTAACCTTACCAACCTAGGAATTAAGGAGGGATTTCCTGACAATTAGAACAGTTAACCAGTGGAACAGCATGCCTTCAGAAGTTGTGGGTGTTCCATCCCTGGATGTTTTCAACAAGAGATTGGACAGCCATTTGTCTGGAATGGTGAAGGGTCTCCAGCTTGAGTAGGGGATTGCACTAGAAAACCTCCAAGATCAGGAACTGTCCACAAGTATCAAAGAGTGTCATTGTGCCAAATTTAGTTTGTTGTTGAAACACACCACTACTTTTTAAATGGACCCGTTTAAGTATGTTTTGTGAATCCAGCAGCAAATAACAGTTTTATAGTCTCTACCACTTTCCAGGCATGTGCATCTCAAGCTTCAGAGAAGATCAAGGGCTCTTCAAAGGAAGGGTTAGCAACTAGTAGATGTAGAGTTGGAATATCTGGCTCTGCCAAGCTTCTTAAGCATTCAGTTGGCTCCCAGCAGGTGCTGAGAGAGCAGTTTTTCTGTTGGGAGAAATCCAGGAATTGACTGTTTTTTTCAAATAATAGGCAGTACTGGGGGGTTACATACAGTGCACATTCCCCTTCTTTTCAAAAAATAAACTACCAAAGGGCGATTGCTCAGTTATGGTCAAGGACTAGCAAAATAAAAGAATAAATTGAATAGATATGTTGAAATAGTATACAGTTACAAATAGTATGAAATAATTTAATAAAGAAGTGAATATAAAGGGGAAAACAAAACATTACAATGTAATCTGTCAAAGATTAGGATGCATTATGCTAAAGGTAATCACTGCAGATAGAAACTTAGCAGCAACTCTTCTGGTGAGCTTAAGCGTCTGATCTGTGAGTAAAAAAAACTTGAGGAGATTAGGAGATGGTAACAGTATTCCTGTAAGTACATTGTCATAAAACAGGCAACAGCAAAATATATCTGATGGCCTTGAGTTCATCACCAGGAAACCATCTCTCAATAAAGGGGCTACCATTGAATCTTCTCTCTGGCACTGCTGAGAGTAAAATGTTGCAACAAATCAAAGAAAAGGTTGGACTGCCTATTGGGTCAAGAAGGCTGAATCAATAGCTTGTGGGTTTAAAAGGTTTCACACTGGAGCCCACCACTGAGAGAGAGCTGAGTAGAGCACCCAAAACCACCTGCCCTGCAGTGGCAAAACTGGTAGATGGAGTTGGGCTTGAGCTGAATATAAACCCTAGGGACAGCAGAGAGAGGTGCAGGTCAGCTGAGATTGTGTGTGTATTTGTGTGTGTGAATCTTTCCCTTTCCCTCCTTCTTATCCATCCATTGAGCACCAGAGGAACATTTTGCCAAATCTTGCTGTGCACAGTCACCACAAGTCCCTCCCCAAGGATCTTCCAGACCTTTCTTCTGCCAGAACTCCAATTCTGACCCTTCCTCTTTGGTGCACAACCTACCTAGCTTGGTTCCCTGAAGAGCCCATTCTCCGAATGAACCCTGGATCATAAAGTAACTAATTGTGCTGGATTTGTGCAACAAAGTCCAATGCAAAGAAAAAAAATTTGAATCTAGCCAAGCTCGGCATGTTCTGTAGCTGGAACCACTGGATTTTTGACTGACTTCCAAACACAGTCGGTGAACTAGAGAGCGGTTCTTTGGGCTCCCAACTATGCCAAAGGATTGACCTTGATTTTTTATCAAACCATCTCAGAGGGGTCAAAATACTGATTACACTGCGGATTGAATTCTACTTCAGGACTAATCTTGGGGTAATATTTTTTTGGTATCCAGTGGAAGGGGATTAGGGGAAGAGACAGTTTCTTTGTGATGGGATCCTTGCCTTATAAATTTGGTCATTTTTTGTATCTTCCTCCAGGGTTATTTAAAGCAGTGTCGGAAGAGAAGAGACATGTTCAGTGATGAGCAGCTGAAGATCATATTTGGCAACATTGAAGACATCTACAGGTTTCAGATGGGCTTTGTAAGGGACTTGGAGAAGCAGTACAACAATGAGGACCCTCATCTCAGTGAAATAGGACCATGTTTTCTAGAGCACGTAAGTTTTTCAGAGAGAAAGACACTGAATGGGAGGCATCTTCAATTTAGCTTGATTATCTTTACAGAGTTAGGTTGCTAGGCATGTTTTGCATGTTCCATAGGAGACAATTCCTACACAGCATTGACTAGATTGCTCCTTGTGGTTTCCATAACCATAATTTGCAGAATGAATCATAATTAAGTTAAATGTTCACAATAAGCCAGGGGTGTCAGACTTGATTTCATTGAGGACTGCATCACAGGGTTGTGTTTGTACTTATGTGTGTGTGTGGCCAGGATATGCATAGCCAGCTTGATGTCACTCATTTCGGGTGCGCCTGTGGTGGCTCAAGCACTCTGCTAGCAAAAACGGAGCTCGGTAGTCCTGCCTCCTGCAACCCTCTGCCAACAAAAACAGAGCTGTCAGAGGCACCAATGGGCCAGTTCTTCACTGTTTCCAGGGCAGCCCTGCAGCCATATCTAAGCGCTCCATGGGCTGGATTGGCCCACAGGCCTTGAGTTTGACACCCCTGAAATAAGCTTTCCCTGAAGTTCACAGCGGCTTAATCATCTGGGCCTAGTTTGCTTCAGTGATGTGGGGCTGCATTGTCAAACACCAGATATAATTCCCATAAGACATGAGTTTTTGTTTGCGAAGGATGGATGCGGAGTGTGAATAATGAATGCTGACCACAGAAAGTGAGCTAATGAAGAATAACATCATCTGTCTATTCCTAAAATCTGAAAATCTGTTTTCTGGTTACTTGCTAGGAAGCTGCTTCTGCAGTGCACCAAAGTATTCTCTACTTACAGAAGATAGCAGCAGTTCTTATGGGCCCTTTGTTTCTTCTTTTCATCCTCCTGTTTTATGGAAATTATAGTGTAGAGATCCTGCCTAAAAATGTGTTGCGGTAAATTAGGGCAACTAACCAAAGAGATTTTAACCAGCAGGGAAAGGGGTTGGCACTGTACCTGGGTACTGTTGTTATTTAAGTGTTTACATCAATTTGCTTGTTGTGTATGTGGATGAATTGAATTGCATTCCACCCAATAAGTATTTTTCAATGTTGCTATCTATGGTTCATTCTGCTTTTTGCAAACCTCCATTGAGCTCAGGCACACTCTTTCATCTTGGCTGGGGGATTCTGGGAGTTGAAGTCCAGACATCTTAAAAGTTGCAAGGTTGGGAAACAAGACACCAGGCTAGAAACCAGAAGACCGAAATAACAGAGTTGGAAGGGACCTTGGAGCTCTTCTACTCCAACCCCTGCTCAAATAGGAGACTCTATACTATTCTGGACAAGTAGCTGTCAAGTCTTAAAAGCCTCCAGTGATGGAGCCCCCACAACTTCTGAAGGCAAGCTGTTCCACTAGCTTATTGTTCTCACTGACAGGAAATTTCTCTTTACTTCCAGGTTTCTTCTCTCCTTGATTAATTTCTGTCCACTTCTTCTTGTTCTGCTTCCTGGTGCTTTGAAAAATAGGTTGACCCCCTCTTCTTTGTGGCAACCCATCAGATATTAGAACACTGCTATCAACTCAGCCCTAGTCCTTCTTAGACTAGACATACCAAAATCCTCACTGGATTTTGTACATTTTAGCCTCTAATCCCTTAATCATTTTTGTTGTTCTTATCTGCACTCTTTCCAGAGTCTTTACATCTTTTTTTATAACATGGTGACCAAAACTGGATGCAGTCTTCTAAGTGAGGTTCTCACCTGGGTTTAGATACAAAGCCAGCTAGGTGTAAAAGAGCTGTGAGAATAGCCTTGAGAGATGGAGGAAGAACTACAGCCTAGACAACCATCAGAGAAAATCTGAGAAATGTAATTTGAGAAAGAATCTCTTTTCTCATTCTCTGGAATATAAAGACAGGGAGGGAGGAGGATTCTGTTATTGTAATACAGTGTTTTTTCCGTTATGACCCCTTTAAGATGGGTCTTAAGGAATTCTGGGATTTGAAGTCCACTCATCTTAAAGGGGCTGTGGTTTTGAAAAAACACCACTGTAACTTTACAATAAAAGTAGTACTGTATTTGTATTAATGATTTTGGCTTCCTGGCTTAGGTGACCTTGAAGCGCCAAAATAGGGTGACATTGGGTCAGTTATTCTCTCACAGCCCAAGAAGACTACCCAAACCACTTCTCAAAACTGCAGGAATTGATTCAGGCAGTGACCTAGAGGTAAGATGGTCTCAAAAGCATGAAAGAAAACAAAAATATAACCCACGCGTGAGGAACAGGATGTTTTTGCTGACTGAAATGGCTCTCACAGACTCTTTGCTCTTGCCGGTTACATAAATACCATTTTACAGGGCTGATGGGATTGTGGATATATCCAGAAATGTCAAGGAAATCATGCAATGTAGCTTTTGCAGCTTCTCCTTTGGGGAGGAGGCAGCTCTAAATGGTTATGTAAGAAAATGCCACTTATCCAGGCACTGGATCTTTTGAAGCATAACCAAGTTGCTTTCGGTGTCAACTTTACCAAGCTCCCTTTCATAGCAGGTAGGCTTTGAAGAATGTTAGAGAAATACATTGCAATTGCTGATCATTCCTCTACAGGATACCAGTAAAACCCTTCTCAGCATCTTGTGTCGTAATGCCTTAACATTACCAATTCAATTCTTTGCTCGTTTTCATTCATAAATTGTCCTTGGCACAACGAGTTATGAAAAGGCTTTGAAAAGAAGGAAAAGAAATAAACCATAATTGCTACAATCCATCTGGGGTTGTCACAGTTTTGCCCCAAGGAAGGTTCTTGCCACCTAGTTTAAAAGAGGAAGATAAAGGAACGGTGGTGGCGCAGTGGTTAGAATGCAATACTGCAGGCAACTTCTGCTGACTTCTGGCTGCCAGCATTTTGACAGTTCGAGTCTGACTGGCTCAAGGTTGACTCATCCTTCCATCCTTCCAAGGTCTGTAAAATGAGGGCCCAGATTGATTGGGGGCAATTTGCTGACTTCGTTACCTTCTTAGGGAGGGCTGTAAAGCACTGTGAAGCAGTATATAACTCTTAATTGCTATTGCTATAACAAAATTGTCTTTGTCAATGAGATTGGGAAGAGTTGCATTGTTTTTTGATGGGAGAAACGAGACTGTTAAAGGAATAGTCCATGTTATGGGCCTCTTCAAGGAATCAGATTCTGACTTAACAGGAGCAATGGGGTGAAATATATATGGATTCCCAAGAAGGAGGGGTTGCATTCCCGAGGTCCAAGAGATAGTGAAGTTTAAATAGTTTGGATAGCAGAAAGATCATCAAGATGGCTGCTTCCAAGGGACTCAGGGTACAGGTTGTCTTCGACCAACAACAATTTGTGTAGTGACTGTTCAAAGTTACAACAGCACTAAAAAAAGTGAGTTAAAATCAGTTTTCATACTTGTGACTATTGTAGCATCCCCATGGTCACGTGATAAAAGTTCAGACGCTTGGCCAGTGACTCATATTTCTGACAGTTGGAGTGTCCCGTGGTAATGTGACCTTCTGACAAGCAAAGTCAATGGGGAAGCCACTTTCACTTAACAATCCTATTACTAACTGAATGACTGCAGTGATTCATTTAATAGCTGTGTCAAGAAAAGTTGTAAAATGGGGTAAAATTCACTTTACAGCTGTCTCGATGAGCAACAGAAGTTTTGCAGCATTAATTCAGCATCAGAAAAATAAACACAGATGGCTGAGGCTTCATTTAAGGTCCGGTCCCACTGGCGACGGCATGCAAACGTATGCTAAAGGACACAGGGACGAGCAAAATTTCGGGGGTGGCTCCATCTGTTGTCATCGCTCCCAAAAGTGGTGAAAATTTGCAATAAACGGAACGGAAAACGGAAGAAGAATGGACTTGGGTAGTACGTAGTGGGGACTGTTAACGGATGTCATAGAAGCCTAGCGGATGGAAGCGGATGGAAGTGGATGACACCTCCGAAGGAGTTACGGGGATAATTGCGAAGCGGACGCATAGTGGAATAAGCTAATGCATCACGTACGCCTAAAGGAAAGAAGGGGATGCCACGCGGATGTATATCGGATGCAACCGTTCGACTGTGCATCCTTTCTATTTTCTGTGCTCCTAACGATGTATAACGACGTTTGCCAATGTACCTTTTCTTTCCTCCCTCTTTCCGTTTTCAGCTGCAGCAGATGTGAGTTGCGAGGATGCCCAGAGGACGCAGAGAGGATACAGCGGACGTTTAACGGATGATAACGGACATAGAATGTTTGTTGCTCGTATGTCACGGATTTGCATCGTACACGGCGGAAAGTTCATCCGTTCACAAAGTTTTGTGCAGCTCAAAACTTCTTGTGCGGGTGAAATCGCAGTGGACGGATCCTTGACGGATAGAGCATATGAAACACGTATTCAGTGAGTACACAATGGATGCATAGCATTTTCCAACGGATGGCAAGCTTTTTTTAATGTATTACATCCTCTTTGCATCCGGAAGTGCAGTGGGACCGGGCCTTAACATCTTTATAAACATAATAAGTAGATTTTACAAATCAGTTGTCGATTTATCCAACATGGAGCAAACTCAGACAGAAACATGTTGCAAGTTCAAAGCAGAGCTCTAGTCTTCAGCAAGCAAGCAAGTTCATTTCTCTTTCACTTTAGTTCAGCAGGCAAGCAAGAGGAGAAGCAGTTTCATCTTCAATAGACAGACTCAGAGCTTAACATAGCTTCAGAGTTGCAGAGCTTAATATAGAGCCATGCCTAGGCTACTTCTAGTTTTAGTTTCCAAGCAGTCCTCATTGGCTGACTTAGTTGCTATGCCTATTCATTGGCTGACCTTGGTACCAAGCTCTATTCCAGTTCATGAATATACTCTGACAAAGTTTTGGGCTCAATTGTACTCACAAGTTAAGGATTACCTATATGTCTTTAATGATACAAATAATTGTTTTTCCAGTAAAGAAGAATATTTGTTGCTAAGGGCTGAAATAACGAGTCCTTGGTTTGCCGTGCCCAGTTCACCATGGCCAACTTGCTGCAGCCAATTCACCATGGGACACTTTTTGGGATAACCTCACCTTGGCCAACTCGCCATGGGACAATTTCACAATTCAATTTAATTGTTTAAAATAATTTTTAAAAAGTATTTTTTGTCATTCACATTTCATTTTATCCCTTCTTTTCATCCTTTCTTTAATGATCTTATTCTATTTCTTTGATATTAGTGTAACTCTTAACATGGAGGGAATTTGTTGTGGTAAGTTGTTCTGCAGCGAGTTGACAGTGGTGAGCTGCCCATGGCAAGTTGGCCAGGGTGAATTGGCCGCTGCGAGTTGTTCTAGTGGTGGCTAACCTTTTGGGGCTCTTGGGCCAAAAATTGCATGTGCATCAGCGTACACATACTCGCATGCCAGCCCCAGAATGTAATGCGCACCACCCTTCCCCACACCCCCTGTGCATGGATGCGCAATCTCCCATCACCACCCCCTTACATGCACTGCGCCTCACAGCTGATTTTTCAGCTGGTTTGAGGCCTTTTTCAGCCTCCCAGAGGATTGGAAAAAGCCTCTGCAAGGCATTTCAGGCCAAATTATAGGCCCGTTTTGTCACGTCCTATAATACTGGAAGTGACGAAACAGGCCTATAATTCATCCTGAAAAGCCTTGCAGAGGCTTTTTCCAATCCTCTGGGAGGCCGAAAAAGGCCTCAAACCAACTGAAAAAAATCAGCTGCAGTGAGATAAGTTTGCCTGCAGCTCATGTGCCAGCACAAATGGCTCTGCCACTTGTGACACATGTGCCATAGATTCGCCATCACAGAACTAGACCCTCCTTGGTGCTCTCTGAGCTTGGCTGCTTCTTGTGGATTTGTCATTACCCAAACTAGGTAACATCATGACTAGCACTGGTGAGTTTACCTGGTTTAATGAAACATCTGCAAGAAAATAAGCAAGCTCAGAGAGCACCAAGAACCCCTCACTTTAGTTTGGCAAGATTTTGGTCTTTTAGTGAGGAACAGAAGTAACTCTCCATGTCTGCCTTAGTTTTGGAAGCCTGGCAAGCAGGACCTGACAGATGCTAAGCTTGCAAGCCAATCAGTCTTTGGGCATGTGCAGAGGGGACTCCAAAAAAGATGAGAACTTCTACATGCATCTTGACTTTTCTTGAAGGGAGCCTCTCTTCTTCAAGCATGATTCTCTTCTCTTCTCGACTTTTCCAGAACTCTTGTGCTGTGGTGAGGTTTATGCTCCCATAAATGATTCAGATCTAAGTCTGACCTCCTGCAATTGTAATTGCTGGCCACTAAGTGCCAGAAGAGGAGCCTCCTCCTCCTCTTGGCTGCAGCCCTCAGCAGGGAGCGGTTACCAGCTGGGGTAAAAGAATGGGAACTTAGCCAGCACAATTGGCAGTGCAGGCTGCAACACCGCAATTGAGACCAGAATTTCCATTGCAAAGCAAGATGGTTGTTAAGTGACTCATGCCCAATTTTACAATATTTTTTTGCCAGAATCATTAAGCGAATCATGGCAGTTCTTAAGTGAATCACATGGTCGTTAAGTATATCCAGCTTCCCCCTTAGACAGATCAGAACCAACTGGGAAGGTCGCAAATGGCGATCAGATTATAAATACAGGTAGTCCTCAACTTACGACCACAATTGAGGCCAAAATTTCTATTGCAAAATGAAACAGTTGTTAAGTGAGTTATACCTCATTTTATGACCTGCACTTGCTACAGTTGTTAAGTGAATCTGGCTTCCTCATTGACTTTGCTTGTCAGAAAGTCACAAAAAGGGATCACATAACTCCAGGACACTGCAACTGTCATAAATATGGATCAATTGCCAAGCATTTGAATTTTGAAACATGATCATGGGGATGCTGCCATGGTCATGAGTGTGGAAAATGGTCATAGGTCATTTTTTTCAGGGCCATTGAACTGTCACTAAATGAACTGTTGTAAGTCAAGGACTACCTTGTCAACTGACTGGATTTTGATCCTAGGACTGCAAAGGTTGTAATTGCAATGTCTGCTCATAAGGTCTATCCAGGACCGTACCATGTAAAGGCCCGGTCCCACTGGCCGACGGACGCAAAACATATGCATAAAGGACACAGCGGACGAGCAAAATTTCGGGGATGGCTCCATCCATTATCATCCGCTCCAAAAAGTGGTGAAAATTTGCATAAACAGAACGGAAAAGAACGGACGTGGGTAGTATGTAGCGG
>BHFT01034094.1:6587-19188 GCA_004320025.1 Laticauda laticaudata
CCCCCCCAATTATATGACTGGGATTTCCAGGATCTGATATCATTGTGATACAGCAAATGCCATTAGCAAATCTTGTATCGGAAGTGAAAAATAACATTTTGACATACCCCTGGTCAAATTACACAGCATGAATGAGTCAGGACCATGGCATCTGCTCTGCAGGGCTTAAAAATGAGAGAGAAAAAAGTAGGTCATTAAGTAGAGCTGATGAGACTAAAAGCAAGCATCTGGTTTAATAAGATGGCATTTCATTACAATCACTTTTCTGATCTTATGGTGAGGGGGGTGTTCTAAGTGGCTGATAATTCAACAGATAATTATACCATTTGTTAGAATATTGGACTGGCAAAGGAAAAATATTACTTTTATTCCCCAACAAATATATCAGTATATTTTAACTGCTTACTTGTTATTGTGTATTTATCAAAGCAGGAAGGATTCTGGTATCCATATTTTCATTTATTTTAGTGTGAGAAAGCATTATTACATTTCAAATTAAAAAAGAGGATGTTATGGCAAGGTGGCTGTTTATTTGACATGCACACACAGCACAATGTGCAAAAATTATTTTTGCTCCTCTACCACAATCAGTCTGAAATCAACTTATTAAACCAATCATGGTTCTTCTGGTCTTTCCCGCCAAAGCTAACTGAGCCTGAAACAGTACTCTAAAATGAAAAGAATAACCTGCTGTTTCCTATGATATCAAAAGCTTGTCCCTGTTAAATGGGGTTTAGTTGAATGAAAATGCAACTTTTGGTGAGTTAAACCAGTGCTTGAGTGTAAAATCACAAATGCCTGCAAACAAAGCCTCTGTTTGTTCTACCAAATCCCAGGTCTATGTGAGCTTTTGCAATATCAGGTCACAAGTCTCTGGCATTAAATCCATGTTTGCTGTATGAAATCATAAACCTTTGCTGCTAAATATCCCGCTTTTTTCTGAAAGCTCAAGATAGCTTCTTTGGGACTCCTAACCAATGGTGTGATTCAACCAGTGTAACCAGTTCAGTGAGTGTGCATGCACAGTGTTTAGAAAAGACCATTTTTAGCTATAATACTTACCTTCTGCAGCCCTGGTGTAGTAAAACAGCTGATGTGTGGCAAACTGCTTTGCCGCGTGAATCAGCTGTGCTCAAAAACAAGGAAATAAAGCACAGGAAAAGGGCAGGGGCGGTAAGTGGAGCCAAATGATTACCAGAACTACCGGTCTGCCCAAACCAGTCCAAACCGGTAGAATCCCATCCCTGCTCTTAACCTCTAAGCAACTCTAACCCCATTAAGTGAGTGGCTCAAAATCTCCCCAGTGCCCTCCATCACCAAGTGAGTACTTGAATCTGGTCCATGTTTAATATCCTAATCATGATAAGTATTAAGTATAAGTAGACTGAGGCAATTCCCCAAGGATACAAACTTAGAGAAACATATAGCAGTTGTTAATTGCTAGGGGTGGAAAATGATGTTTGGCAGAGCTGCCTCATATCAGAAAAAAATGTCCTTTGATTCTTTGTGTGATGCTATTAACTGATCCATCTCATGCAGAAAAAAAAAAAAATATTGGGCAAGCCCTGCAAACAATTAGGATGTTTCTCTGAAAATAGAGAAGTACAAAGTACAGCAAGATAGATCCTGCAGGAGGGAAATGCTTCCAGGTTACCAGCTTCTCCACAATCTTTAAAGCTCAACATTTTCTATCTGTAGGCTAGCTGGGACAGCTTTAGTAAATTCCTATCAGATTATGCTGGAGACATCAACATCCAAAGCAAGGTCACAGCTCAGAATGGAGATCTTGTTTGGACATGTTGAAAGTAAGATTTGGGTGAGTCATACAGGCAAACATATCACAGAAGCAGCTGGAAGTCTGGATAATAGGTAAAAGAAAAAGGTTGTGAGCAGAAGAGACAACAGAAGATTATGATGTTTCCCAATAGAAAGTGTATAGTATTAAGATTTTGTCAATAATTTCATGAGCCCATGTACCTTATCATAGACTAAGGCAATTTTGGCAACCTGAAGATATATGTACATCAATTCCTAGAAGCAATCTGGGGAATGCTAGGAATTGGAGTCCACACATCAAGTTGCCAAGATTGAAAAACACTGGGACCAATGGGAATTAGAATTATGAGGGCAGGAGATGAGTGCATCCATGAAATGGTTATCACAAGAATGATCAATCACAAAGCATCCATTTATTAGAAGGATAACTAGAGTCTTTATCCCCCCCACAACATAGGGGTTTGGGGCATATTGATGGCTGAAGTCAGTACATCTCCTTTTCTACCATAGTTCGTTATCAATAACAGGACAGGTTGAATCAATAAGAACCAAGGTCTTAAATAAATTATTTGTGTTGCAGCCCAGAAGAAAATGTCAAAGAACTCTAAAGATTCAAACTTTAGGGCTACCACTCATCAAAAACAATGTACACATCTATCCAAAACTATTTGGGTCAATGACACCCCATCCAGTGAATTATCCCTCTCTCAACATAGCACATACATGGCAGTAAACAAATATCAAAGTTATCTCCAGTATGTCTTTTTTCCCAACCATATAAGAGAAACGGAATATTGGGAAACATTACCCAACAGTAAGTTTCTTTTTCCATCTCATTCTCATGCAAAATCTGGGAAATATTCAAAATGATGCACTCGTCTTACTCTAGCAATGGAGTGAAGCACTTATCATTGGCAAAGCCACACTTTAAAGTACAAATCAAATCCTTATTTATTTTCATGTTTAACACTGTACCAAGAATTAATAAATAGGAATCTGAAATGACGTAGGAAAGCATAGAAATAAGGCTTTGTGGTTGAAAACTAATTCATGAGATGACGAAAGCAGAAAAAAGATGAATTTTATCTGTCTGCCACTTCATTTTCCTCATGACTGAGGAGATCAGCCATATGTTGTAACACCTTTACAATAACTCTTACTGACTGCTATGACCTTTGCTGCTTTGTTGGGCTGATTAACTGCAGATTTTTTTGTCCTAATGTCAGCTGACAGGCCAGCTCAAATGATTCTGCTTTGTTATTTCTTTCCAACCAAAAATTGCACAAGGTCTGTTGATATTTTCTTTTTCATGGGACAAAGAAAAGGAGAAAATGGTAAAGAATATTTCAAAATCAATTCATTTTTTAAAATGTATAAAAGTCAGTAACAGGAGCAATAAGAATTTTTTGAATTTTCAGTACATTTACAGTTCTAAAATCTTTTAAATATTGTACCTATTTAGTACTTTCATAACACTCAACTCTGTGCTCATCTACTTAATATAGATTTATTCCAGTGATGTTTCAACCAATTGGGTCCAAATTAACTATTTTGTGAATGGAACCGATATTTTCATTTTAAAGGTTATTTCTCCTGAGATAGGGAAACTAGGAAATAAGTGGTCTCCAATTAATTATAACTGTCTCTTCCCATGTTATGCTAGTTCTCCATACTGTCCTCCAAATTAGTTTTTCAAGGGATAGAAGTTATAGGAGAAATTGAAAATACAGTACTCTGTGATATTCCTTTTTCCTGCTATTAGCAGCAGAAACATAACTTGCTTCTCAGAATCTAGCCCACTGAACTTATAGTCCTAAGGAAGTTTTCGTTTATTTGTTTTGTGCTTTTGAATAACTTTTGGATTCTGGCAATGCAGTTATCTCAGCAACATTTTCTGCCCTTCCTAGGGCAGAAATTGGGTGGCCCAAAATCACCCAGCTGATTTAATGTCTAAGGTGCAATTAGAATTTATGGTATCCTGGTATCTATCTATGGTGCCTTTAACCACTACCATCAAATTGGTTCTGTAGTAGAACATAATAGTCGTAATATAAAGTGCTGACTGATTAATACAAAGAGTTGCTGATTCAGTTCTACAGAGAAATTATTGACTCTGTCATCTGCACCTCCATAGCTGTCTGGTTTGGCTCTGTAACCAAACAAGACAAACATAGATTTCAGAGAGTAATTAGGACTGCAGAAAAAACAATTGCTACCAACCTGCCTTCTATTGAGGACTTGTGTATTGCACAAGTCAAAAAGAGGGCTGTGAAAATATCTACAGACCCCTCACATTCTGGACATAAATTGTTTCAACTTCTATCCTCAAAATAACGCGATAGGGCACTGTACACCAGAACAACTAGACACAAGGACAGTTTTCCCCCAAATGCCATTATTCTGCTAAACAACTAATTCCGACAACACTGTCAAATTATTTACTAAAACTGTATTACTATTATTCTTCTTATCCTTCCTAGTACCTATCTCTTCCCACTTATGACTATAACTGTTGTTTGTACCTTTACAAATTATATTGTTTTGTTTTCTAGCATGATTTGATTGCTTATTAGTAACTTATGTCTATCACTAAGTGTTGTATCTTACGATTCTTCTATCTTACGATCTTCTACTACTGCACCACAGAGAGTATTTTAACTTACTCTGGAAGTACACCTCTGTATGGTTTGCCAATTTCACAATGGCAGATAGGAAAACACTCCAGGGGGTTAATGTCATTGCTCAGAAGATCATTGGTTGTCCTGTCCCCTCTTTGGAAGAGTTTCATAGCTCCTGCTGCCTTAAGAAAGTTCAAAACATTCTCAAAGATCTATCTCTTCCTGGGCACCCTTTTCTTGAACCATTACTGTTACGTTCTAACTATTACTGTTATGTTATTACCATCTGGCAGACAGTACAGAATAATAAAAACAAGGACAAATAGGCTGAAAAACAGCTTCTATCCTAGGACAGTAGCTCTTTTGAATTCTGCTGTATAGTGCAGTGTTGGTGTGGTGTCAGGAGTTTTCAGTTCAATGTGTGGAGGGTGAAGGATGTGTGTTTGTGTTTTATTTTTAATGTGCACTGAAGATGGTGTTTGATTTTGTTGCATGAGGTGCAATGACAATAAAGTAAACTAAACTATTCTATTCTTACAGCATCAAAGCAGAGAATAGGAAACATGCATAGTATCAAAAACAAGAACCAAAAATAGTTTTTTTTCCTTCTCTCAAATATTACCACACAAAGTTGTCATCTGAAATTAACTTTATTGAGATTTAGGACTGTTAAAAGGAAATTGTTCTCAATGCATTGAATTAAACTATTAACTCCATGATTTAATCAGGATTCTTGATGCTGCTAACCAAATGTAGTCTGTAATCATTAGACTACAGAAATAAATTGCAAATCAGATTTGGATATTATCAGATGAATAGTACTCTCCTTAGTTATTAAAAGATAATATTTTAGAATTTCTCTTTTCAATCTGATTCTGGTCCACTATAAAATTGCTTGTTAATTCTTGATGGCTTTGGAAGCTCTGTGAATATGCTTAGCCTCCAGGAAAAAATTTACTGGAATATAGTGGAAGAACTATTTTCATGAAACACAGGCGATATTAATTATTTCTTTAGAGATACCATAAAATTGAAATTTTTAGTACCCTATACTTTCAAACAATACTCAGGCTAGAACTCATGATTTCTTTTTAATACAAAAACACTTTAAAGAGAATGCTGAGTTTTCAGAGGAAAGAAGACAGGAGTTACTGCTGTGATGCTAGCCAATTCCCTTCTACAGTCAAACCGACTTGCAATTTTAAAAGATTAATATAAGGCTGACAGGTAATTTTGACATCTGTGTTCAAAAGGCCATCAAATTCTCCCTTTGCTCATAGTACACCAAGAACTCATCTCTAAAATCTGTTGAATGGAATTCAAGACAGGCCAGAAAAATTATCTGGCTATATTTGTAAGTCCCATTGGATTTACCAGTGGGATTTCCCCCCCCCCTCCTTCTCTTTGCAACTTGCTCATATTCTTTATCTCAGATGATCTTGCAACAGACTGATACAACTGCTATTCTAAAATAAATCCTGATGTAAGCATCTCCACTGGAGTCAAAGTTGACCTGCATTTGAAAAAGTTCCACCTTCTAAGATCACAGAATGAAACTTATCAGTTGTTGTTCCCAATATTTGGTCTGGATTTAAAGGCAGAGCTATTCATCTCTATAATCTATGTGTATCCTTTGCTTAAAACTCTGTGAACATCATCCAGGAACCAAAAAGATGCATAACATTGCTTAGAAATGTTATAAGCCAGACTTCTCTCTCCTTTGCATATTTACAGTTAATGAAAAACTCTTATTGTAGCTTTTGACAGGAAGTATATGTTAGACATTTATTAGGGATGGAATGTCACATGCTTAATAAATTTCAAGATAGCCTGAGAACAACTTCCTGTGTTCCCAAAATTATAGCAGCAAATAATTAAAACATCTCCCTTGTTTTTTTTCTGCCAGCACAATTTCCTGGCAAAATTTAAGTTCTACATTCAAATTCAACAAATGGTGGAAAGGGGCAGGATAATGTAATAATTTTAACTATCTCTACATGTCCCCAGTCTTTCTTCCAGGCTTTATAACATCCCTTCTAATCAACTGTATCACAGAGAACATTAGTTTGACTATAGTATATAATTTATTTACCATTCAAAAGCCCAAAATTAATGTAATAGTTACAGAATGTTTTGCCTTTGGGGAAAATGTCAGAAAGTCCCCTTTATTTCTAGGTTTTAGTACATGAAGAAAAAGTTGCTATTTCAATCATTGAAAACAGAAGATTTGCAAGACTTTATAAGTTTTTTTATTATCTGAATGCCTTTTTTTATTTTTTTTTATTTTTGCAACATGGAACGCTCATGCTCCTGTATCACATATATTTCTTATTTCCAGATAAAAGGATATCTCCAAGGAGAAAGACAGCTGATGTTGCCAGGCTGAAAAGTATTTCAATCTGACCTGGCTACCTTGCCTGCAGTGTTGCAATCCATGAAGAGGCCATAACCTCTAAAACCTGCTGATTTAAGAATAATTGGTCAGCGTGATGCTGCTGTGACCAACAAATGGAACAAATAAAATTATCCACCATTTCAGTACATTAATTGTTCTGTCCCACTGCATGACTCCATGAATCCCCTAGAGGAATGGACTGGCTTATAATAAACAATTTGTTTCCTAGGTTCCTTTTCCAGTAGCTGCAGGGTAATAAGCAGAAGACAGTACCAGCCACTGTTGCCTTTGTTTATGCCTCTTTTTATTGGTTGATTCCAGTGGTGGATAAAGTTTTGGGATGAACATCAGATTTTACATTTTTCAGGATCCAAACATTCAGTATGTTGCAAAAGTGATAATACATTGGCATAATCAAGGTTCATTTACAGAAAAAAGGAAGAGAACAAATGGTTTTTTTTTAACCTGAGGAATCTACCCAATCTGTGAATAGCTATGGATGTTTGAAGAGAAGCTTTGCTGGTTACAGTGATCTACTTATTTACTAACTTCAAATTATACTTCATTAACAGATGCTAAAATTATTTTTCTCATTCCTTTTACAAAGGTTTGGAAGCTATCAAGCTTCTGTCTAATACTGCAGCATCCATGCCACCTGCACTGAATTGTCTGATATCAGTCCTAATTATGAACTAAATTTTGAAATAAACAGTATTAGTGTAAACCAGGGGTCAGCAACCTTAAATACTCAAAGAGTTCCAAAGGTCTTAACCGGAAGGCCACTGTTCAATTCTGGAGTCAAGCAGAAGTCCGATTCCCTTACCATAGATCTCCTCCTAGCACAGTTTCCTTTTTCCTCTGCTGACTGGAAGTCTGGTTCCCCTGCCATAGAATCTCCTCCTAGCACAAGCATCCTTTTTCCTCTACCTGTCCTAGTCAAAAGCCCTATCAATTGTGGAGCTGACCAGAAAGCCTGCCCCTTCCCATAGAACTTCCTCCTGGCACACTGTGCTTCCCCCACCCCCTCCAACTGGAAGGTCCTCTCAAAATTGTGATGCTGACAGGGAGCTACAGCAGAGGGATGAAAGAGCCACATGTGGCTCCAGAGCCACAGGTTGCTGATCCCTGGTGTAAACTGAATCAAAATTATAACTGAACATCTACAAAAGTTGGCCTTTGTTAGAATCTGTATATATATATATGACAGTGCATTGTCTTTTTTTAAACAGCAACTTGTCAGTCCAAATAGAAACTTCTGTGTCCACTTAACATAAATATATATTAACAGATTTAACAGATAATCAGAATTGGAAGGGACCTTACAGGTCATCTAGTCCAACCCCCCCACCCAAATGGGAGATCCTACACCATTTCTGACAAATGGCAGTCCAATCTCTTCTTGAAGGTCTCAAGTGATGGCATTCCCACAACTTCTGAGGGCAAGCTGTTCCATTGGTTGATTGTTCTCACTGTCAGAAAGTTTTTCCTTATTTCCAGGTTAAATCTCTCCTTGTTCAGTTTCCATCCATTATTCCTTGTCTGGCCTACAGGCGCTTTAGAAAATAGCTCAACCCTCTGCTCTCTGTGGCAGCCCCTCAAATATTGGAAGACTGCTATCATATCTCCCCTGGTCCTTCTCTTTACGAGACTAGCCAGGCCCAGTTCTTGTAACCGTTCTTCAGGTGCCTTAGTCATATCATACTGATTTTTCTTAGTCCAATCTTGAAAAGTACAACTCAAAGTAATTTCAGTTTCAGAGAGAGAACATATTAAGATAATTCTAAGCAAAATGTGATTCGGGACCTCAATTTCTTTAGTTCCACTTCCACAGAAAGGAATCTGTCTACCCAGTGAGATCAGAGAGAAAGTGCTTGTAGAGAGTGCCTCCCACCAGGGAGTTTCATCTACGATGACTCTATAATCACCATTCTCAGGAATGCCCTGCTTCTGACATGCCTTTGCACTGCTTATCTACCACTAGTTCTCACAAGACCATTAAAAACCTGGCCATTTGATAATGTTTAAAGAAAATATTAAACCACCTACTACCTTTGGGGAGTTAGGGTTAGAGCCTTATGCTGTGCAGTTTCCATGGTTTTCTTACTTGGGTAGCATTCAGAATCAGCTTGGAATGTAATGAGATAGAAATCTTAGCAATAAATAAAGTACAGCAGCCAAGATTTCAGTTGCTGAGAGAGAAAAGATATGTGCATCCATATTTCACACAATTTGTTGACATACCATATAATTAGGCAAATAAACTTATAATTCTGTTGATAATTGTATAGTACCTCCATAAAATCCTACCTTAGTGAGATATTAGATGGCATATGTGAATGCTATTTGTAATTATAACCTAGTTACAAACTGAAGTCTTTAAAAAAAAAAAGCACTGCAAAATGATAACATTTAACAACTCTCAAAATATTCTATTATGGTCAATAATCATTTGTGAATGAACCATAATTCGATAATGTACAATTCAAACATTCCCACAAAATATGATAGATTATTACCTATAGATATAGGTAATTATATATTATTATATATATATATAATAGTATATATATAGATATATAATAGTATATTTTTTTAAAGCTCTTCGCGGGTATCCTGTACATTGTGCTGTTTGCTTCCTTCGGGTATTATCCACGGCATTGTAGCTACTCGTAAAGTTGTAAGACACGTTCAGCTTTAACAGAACTACAATGAGACGTGACAACATTGTAACAAACTTACAATGACGGTGGATAATACCCGAAGGAAAGCTAAACAGCATACAATAGTTAATAATATAATCTATATATAATACTATATAGATACATATAATATATATATATTTCTAAGTTTTCGCGCGTACTACATGTGTCTCTGTTCAGCTTCCGTTCGTGTCATGTGTATGTGCTTTTCAAGTTGTAGCAAACGTTTCAGCAGAATTCATCTGCCATCATCAGGCTTCTGTATTGAGTTTGTATGTGGGTCTACAGACAAAAATCAAGTAAGATACTACACAGGCATATCACAGACTGCCTTCAAACAGACAAAAAAATAGCAGCCATCCTTAGAACCCCAGAAGACAAAACTGACCTGAAACCCAGAAGCATATACGAAGTTTCCTGTGCATCATGTTTCCCGCCCACATAATTGGGCAGACCATACTAGATAATAAGTACCCCCTGGCATGAACACAAAATGCAGTAAAAAAGTTGGAACACACGCTCCTCACTAAGTCCACACATGAAAACCACAGGTCACAACATGCAGCTTCAAATGGGACACAAAAACCCTAGCCACTATAGAAAACCCCAGCCACAGAATCATGAGAGTAAACTATAGAGATTGAAACAAAGACCCTGAAAGCTGGAATAGTAGAGATATTCACTCCAGACTGTTAATCATTTGGAAGCCTGCACCCTCAAATAGAAAGATCTCCACACCACAAGCAGCAAACACTGGACACACAACAGACGTCCCTTGATACCTCCAGCTCAACACACCCAACCAGGACCACCCAGAATGAAAATCTAGCTTTCTAAATAATATCCGTCCTTTCAGCACGAACCAAGCTGCACTGAAAGACTCCAGTGCGGAGCAGAGTGTTTGCCCACCAATCAAAGCCACGAAAACAACAGAAGAAAACCAGGAAACACCAATCAAACAAACTCCAAGTCCAATAAACACAGACCAAGAGCTCCCAACCATCAGGATGTGGAAAAAACATCCTGGCACCAGCAGTAGGCGTAGCCTCAAATTTAAACCAACAGCTGTGATTAGCCTGACCCTACAAAACTCTACAAAACTCAATACAGAAAACTTCAATACAGAAACACTCCGATAATGGCAGATGAGATTCTGCTGAAACGTTGCTACAACTTTAAAAGCACTACAATGACGTGGGATAATACCCGAAGGTATTATCACACACACACACACACACAAACACCACACACACACACACACACACACACACACAGAGAGAGAGAGAGAGATTAATCTCTTTCTTTTCATATAGTTTTGTTGGTCCCTGCTCAAATCAGACAAGTTTATCACACTGATTCCTTAAATGTTAGAAATAGGATAATGGAATTATCCTAATAGTCAAATTCTTGGTTTTAATATGACCTATAAGATTTATGTGTGGCAAAGAAATGGCCACATTATTTTCAGTAATTATTTTGCTTAAGGCACACCATATGACTTTCATAACACTTTATTTCCTGATCTGTAATATTTTAAAAAGTAGGACATGATGTTCATGCAACTGAAATGACATATTCTTGACAAAGATCTATTTAACTAATGTGTGGTAGACACAATTAATTATACTGTAGTGCCTATTTTCCTACTTCAGTCCTACTAAACTCTCTCATTGTGTTAGACTATTAATAGAAGAGGGACGATCAAAAAACACAGGAATATTTATATTTCTAGCAGGTATACTGAAGGTACACAACTAATGCCAGACACCCAGCTAAAGAAAGCAGGAAACTCAGAAAATTCTACAGATGAGTGGCTGCTTTAATAAAAATGGCAAAGGCATTAGCATAGGGAAAGCATGGAAGTATTTTACCAAGAAAGCAATATGGATGGACCATATAAAATGTTTGATTATTTAGTTGGAGACTGTGCATCCCTTGGCATGGATGGCTACTTGGTAAACTTTCAGAGCAATAATGAAGTTTATGACATAGATAGATTAAATGTTGTGGGATGTCTAATTGCGGGTGTTGCAATGTAGGAAAATAAAATCCACAATTGCAAAAGTAGACTCACAATGGAACATAAGAACCATGAACATTGGACCACTTAATATAGTGAAAGAAATTAATTGAACTGAAACCTTTGACATCCTAGTCAGCAGCAATTTGAAGTGGACTAAAGATGGATATTATATAGTTTATTACTCAAGACAAAAAATAAAGTAACTGGCTAAAAAAAGGTGAAAGGAGTATATTCCAGTTTTGTACCTTAAACATATAAACATCCAAGGAGACCAGAATATATCCCCCATCTATAAGAAATTCTAGCATTAAAAGGTGAAAGTAGATTGCACTCAGTAAATTTTAAATTAAAAAGCTACAGAAATTGATGGAATATTTACAGATATGTGGCAATTTATCAAATATGTAAAGAAATATGACAAGCAACAGAAGAGAATCAGTAACATTCTAACCAAACTACACAAGCAAATCTACAGTGGCCAGCAAACTGAGGTGGTCACTCGATATCAAAGAAAGAAGATTTAACAATCTTACAATATTCTTTATTTTACATGCTAATAAAATAATGCTTAGAATCATCCAATGTACATGAGAGATGCACATATAAAGGGAAATGCCAGTTGTTCAAACTGATTTCAAAGAAGGACAAGGAACAAGAGACATTATAACTGAAAGATGCTGGGTAATCAAAAAAGCCAAAGAATACAAAAAATTTAATATATTTTTCACTAATTATAATTTTTTACTTTTATTTAATTTAATTATAGTCCAAGACAAGTCATAAATTAAATTAAATACACAAATAAGGATTATAGAAAGGCATTCAACTGTCTTGACCAAGTTGAGCTATGGAATGTCCTGAGGAAAATGGGAATGCCAGAACATCTTTTTTCTTCATGGGAAAACTATACTGTACAAAGGATAGAAGATGACATGTAGATTGAGAAGTCTATAATAGCAAGAATTGTAGAAGGAAAGAGAAGAAGAGATAACCACCGGTGAGGTAGATGGACTCAAGTAAAGCCCCTGTCACACTGCACCAACGGATGGAAAGAGGATGTAAAATGGAGAGAAACACTTGCCATCCGTTG
>BHFT01034095.1:0-16978 GCA_004320025.1 Laticauda laticaudata
GCATCCGTTGGTGCAGTGTGACACGGCCTGTAGTTGAAGACTATCTGTAGTGTATGTGTCTCCTGAATGAGGACAACAAACACCAGGTGACCACTAGATGGCAGCAAAAAGTTAGGCTTTGCCATCATCTGTTTTTTACATTTCATTTCTACTGCACAACAAACCTAGGTCTCTTCATTCTTAGGATTGCTCTGCATCTGGCCTCCCTTTTGCACGTCTGGGATTTGTACAATTAAAGCAACATACAGAAGATAACCGTCTCATCCTTCAGGTGATTGGTAGGGAGCAGATGGCAAATACCAGAAAATGTTTCCTCATTCCCATCATGTTTTCTCCATGTTTCCTCATGGAGGTGCTGAAGTGGTGGATATTGCAGAATGCACTGAAGTAGGTTGAAGAAGCATAGTCTTTATTTTTAAGGATGAAGAGCAAAGTCCTCTCTGCCCTGCCCCACCCACCAGAAAAATTAAAGGTCTCTGGAACTAACCAATACGTATCCATAAGCATATAGTGCCATCAAGTGGTGGCAAACGAAAAGAGAATCCCCCAGTGTCTTCCAATAGCGCACTAGCAGCAACAGATCTGGAATTCAGAGCAGAACACATGTTCATAAACAAGCAACTTGTTTTTAGTAGAAAATAAACATATAGAAAATAATTTCATATTTCAGAAAGTAAATGCAAGAGTAAGGTGATTTCTTTCCTCCCTATGGCTCTGTTTCTTTCAGCTGTGCTACCTGCAGGGATTTAGCAGTTGAGGCTTTTCCAAATGTTGATAGAAAAGATTTGACTCCTAATTTCTTTCTCTCTTTTTTTTTATGCTGCCATTAGCAGCACAGGTGCATAGCAAATACTGGCAGTCTGAACATTGAAATCATCTACTCATGAATAAACTCAATATTCTGCATACAAAATGCCCTTCATTCGTAAACATCTTACATGTCATCTGTCTGTCCCCCAATCCTTTCTTAAAGAAACTTTAACAGGATCTCAGCAATCCACTCTGAGTAAATAATTTCAATTAATTAAACTTCCCCAAACAAAACATCTGGTCAAACCAGAGGGAAGTGGGGGAAATTTGCTTCAACACAGAGTCCCTGTTTGAGGAAGTAGATCTCATCAGCTAATTGAACACATGAGATCAAAACCTCACTGGAACGATCCAGTCAAAACCAATCTCAGAAGATTAAAAAAAAAAGAGTCCTTGGAATGCAGCTGGGCAACAGAATAATCCCAGCCATAAGTGAATGAGGGTGGAAAAAGGCTGAAACTCCTGAAAGGAAAATAATTTCTCAGAGCAAATGCTGGGAGAAAGGTTCTTTGCACAAACCATGATCAGACTCAATGTCTTCTCTCAAAGTGGTTAAAAGTTAGCCCTGTAATCTGTGCCAGCCTTCTTCAGCATCAAAAACAGGGAGCACTGAGGAGCAGGATCAATTCTCATGGCCCTGGCTCCATTTTTATGGGAATCAAATTTTCTCTGGAAAAGTAACTGAATTCACCTCAGATTCTTCTAGTATTTTTTTAAATCCTGTCCAATAGCTAATTTGATAGGCAATTGCAGGTAAAATAGCTTGCACCAGTACTCACTCACTTTTCTATTCTCTATTTTCTATTCTATTCTATTCTACCCCTATATTCACATACCTCACACTTTTATTTATTATTTAACAAATTAATGTAGTTGCTCAATTCATTCATAGGTGGCTCCAATGTGATGGATTTTTTAAAATTTTAAGCTAATTACCTATCAATTATCAAACATCTTAAAACATTTTAAAAATCCACTGCATAACAAAAACTCAACAAACTTCCCCCCCNAACCCCCCCCCCCCCCCCCCAACAACACACTCAAATCAGCCACTTGATTGGCTTAATCTGCATTTGTGGTTCCCAGGCCTGTTGCAATACCATGTTTAGGGCTTTCAGAAAAGCAGCATCTCTAAAGTCTGGCAGGCAAGAGTTGAGTTGAAAACATGCCCCAGTTTTAATGATAAGGCACAAGTGCCTCAGCCAATATTACAATATTATAACAACTCAACATTTCAAGAAGTGGGGTAGAAAAGTACCTCAAATCACACAAAAAAGATGTGGAGATAAATGGTTGGCTTTAATGCTACCAATGTGACTGTTTGACGACTAGAGGCATGTGAGCAAATATTGTAGAACTAGAGAATCAATAGTTATTTTTCATCTGGTTTCATGTATTATGCATGTATAGCTGAAAAATGTGACACTAACACGCACATTGCAAATATCAAATAAAAACTGACCTATTTTTTTCGTACCTTCTACATGACCAATTTATTATTTTGTTTATTTGTTTAAATGGTTCTTGTGGTCTATAAACAGTACATATATTTTTAATTGTAGTAATGGATCAAAAATAAAATAAGAAACGGGATATCAAACCAAGTTCTTCTGAGTTTATTCCAATTGCTCCTCTTTCATGGTCAAAGTCAGCCACTTTCAGAAAAATGTCCACTGTATATTTCTTATAATGGGTCACATTACAAGATATCCCCAGTGGCACTGGTTTAAAGGAAGACAAGGGAACAAAAGGCATTACAACATTTGAGCACATCATGGGACAGTTATAGATTTGTTCATCTTTATTTAGACATCTGGATCCCACTTGAAAACGTGGCTTTCTGTCAAACTGAAAAGTTGTTCAAAGCAGTTTGGGGCAAAATGATTGAAAGGAAAAGTGCAACAATAACCAACCCCTCAGTAAACTGACTACACAATCTCAACTGGCCTCAGTTATTGCAATCCCTTGCAAAGTTTTCTCCTTTCTGAGGAATCCTCCACCTCACTGCATCATGATCAAAGAAAAGGAGGCAGTCTTGTTTTAATTTAATTCTTCTGGATATAAACTATTGGAAATATCTTAGTAGTGGAATAATAACTGCTTGTGTATTGTAATGGATCTCATGTAGGAGGTATTCCCATACAATACTCTCAGTAGTATTGGCTGAGAGAAAGGCAGGGAAAAGACAAGTATATTAACAAAATGATCATTATATGTCAGGATTATTATGGCAAGGAAAATCTTCACAGCAAACCTGAATGCTGCCTTGAAAGTCACTCCAGCAGTGAAATGGGCAACATATAAATTTAATGAATAAAATAAAATAATAAAACAAACCCTCTAGCCTACCTTGTGAAACCCAATGGTGTGGTGCTTACCATAGAGCAGATAGCCACAGGTGACAGCTACATTCAGTTTCACCAACCAAGGATCTCCCCTACAAGGATGAATGATTGGAGATAAGGTCAAAAGACAAAGATCTGGTATTGAGAGAGGAACCCATTTCTAATTCATTGGTACTCATTTTCCCCAACCTCCATCAGGCAACATCATGTGGCATTTTGAAAAAAATTCAGTGTTGCTAAACTGATACATATATAATTTATATGTACACCCACATACATGTACATAAACTTACATATATGTTTATGCATACACACAATGTACATATACACTCATACAACCTCTACACACATACAAAAGGAGCATGCAAAGGTGCCTGTTGCATTTATCAGAATGACAGAAGCACTGCTGCAGAACTATACTGGAAGCTCTGTTTTTTTTGTATATGTGTGTGACTTTATGACACACAAAAACTTGCAAGATTCCTTTCACAATGAAATAATACTGCTTTCATTATTCTGTTTCATTCCCTCCCCAGTATAAAGTAGGAGCATAAAATCCTGATAAAATTAAATAGTGCCCTACTCTATAGAATTATTGTAAATGAAGCAATAATAAATCATCATATAGTTATTGGATTTGGAACTGTAAAAAAACTATATTGCTTCTACCTTCTCCTAGATTCAACCACCTTTCTTTGATCTCATGTCTAAGTAATAATATGGTTCTGAACTACTGATGGTTAGTTCTGTTATTTGAAATACCTTAGAATTCATGCTTCATTTTTCAAGGAAGAAAATCAATCTTTAACTCAAAATTCCCATGAGAAGTGGTAATCCACAAGAGATTATAAACAGAGGCATTAATATGTTTCCATGAAATTCTAATTTAAGGCCAAGATGTTTGTCAGCAAGGTGTGATAGGTGGAAAGAGTGAAGTTGCTGTAGTAGGAACTATTATTTCCCAGACTTGAGAAAACTGTTATGTCAATCTTTCAACTTCAGCCACCTTGAAGAGATGGGAAGACAAAGGAAGATGGCTAGGACTTAAATTCTGAAGCACAAACATATACCTTCTAACTCCTGTGTACTGTGCTAGGCTTCATTTTTAAATAGCTACTCTAGTCAAGTTGTGTCTGTGAGTCTTCTGCATCCAAATCTTGAATGAGGAGTTCAGCATCTAGAGTGCCTCGACTTTCAGCCATGCCATGTGCAAAGCCAAACAACAGGGAAAGTGGACAAATGGAATCAAGCAGGAATTGGGGAGAAAGAGCAGAAAGATAAGGTATGCTATAGTTTGAGACAGTCATGGTATCAGTGCCTTCTTAGCTTTTTAGCTTCGGTGGCGCAATGGTTAGAGTGCAGTACTGCAAGCTACTCCAACTGTAATTAGGCAGATTGAATCCCATCAGGCTCAAGGTTGACTCAGCCTTCCATCCTTCTGAGGTAGGTAAAATGAGGACCCAGATTGTTGGGGGCAATATGCTGACTCTGTAAACTGCTTTGAGAGGGCTGTAAAGCACTATAAAGCAGTATATAAGTCTAAGTGCTATTGCTATTGCTATTTAGAATCTCCTATCAACTCAGCCCATTCGTTGAAATAGGAGGGATAGTTCTATGGAGCACATGTAGAATGGGATTAAAGGAAGGTGTGATTATGGCTTGGGCAGGAATGTTTGCACCTTTTTAGGCCCAATGCCAAGGCCAGTTCAGATCCTCCTGCCTGGAGTGACCCTGTTTCCACACCTCACATCCTAAAATCCAAATATAACAAAGACTTATTCTTTTTCGGCATAAAACAGTCATTGTGCTTTTCAGCACAATGAAAACAATCATGCTCATAGGCACCTCCTCTTCTTCCTCTCTTTCTCTCTCCCTCTCTTTCTCTCTCTTGTCAGGGAGAGCAAGCTGCCAAATCTATACATTTGTGCCCCAGGAGGCATGCATACAAGTCAATTGCTTGTTATTTCTTACCAGATGGGGTTGGCATTTATAGCAGCATCATACCAAAGGATGTAGAGGCAGAAGAGGCCAACTATCACCGCGTGAAGAGTAGACACACATCTAAAGAGGAGAACACATAAGGGTTATTCCATAATTGCAGCACTTAACTGTACAATATCTCTCTTGCAATATACATGCAACTGTTCTGCGCAAAGCACACTAGGTGTGGAACGTAATTTCTCAAGTTCCATGGAGATTCTTACAGTGGAAAGGCGAGAGAACTGCAAATCTCACAACCATTCATCCAGCCACATCCACCAGAGCCTCTCTCTACCTGGAATTCCATTCCTTCTGCTTGACCGAAGGAAGGCTGGAGTAGCTGGGGCTCAAGGACAAGGACAGCTGGGGGCTGAGGGCTGAGAAGGAAAACTGAAAGGCTATGAAGCTGCCAGCCACAATGCAGTAACCCAAGCGAGTGAAGTCCTCCATTGAATTCAGTAGCACCTGCAAGTAGACAAAAAGGTCTGTTTGGAGCAGAGAACAGAGTTGCTAGACCCTCTTCCAGTAAAAGGCCTCAGAACTAAGGATACAGACAAAAAAGGGACCAGTTAAACAGAGAGAAGAGATCGAAGAAACAAGACAAAACAAGACAGAGAAAATAAAATAGTTGTATGATGAAAAACCTCTCCCTAAATCTGGTTTTGTCATATTGGGAAAGGGAAGTGGGTCAAAAAGTGGATCCTGGGGGGAGGGGAAAAAAGAAGCATTGAAAAAGAATGTGGGAGTGTTGGGCTGGACCTTAGCCAGAATGTTAAATTCCCCAAGAAGGTGGCAAGCATGATTAAATTCTCTCAGAAGAAGAGAGAAATCAAGATTAAAGAAACTTCGGGACAACAGGTAACATGTACAGCATAAAAAATTACAAGAACATCAAATTAATTCCAAAGGGAGATGGTTAGGAGAACTATCAATATATAAAAACCACCATGCAAACCAAAATACAGGCAAAAATGGGCACAGCCATCTTGCAAAGAAGAATCCAATTCTATGTAGGACTAAGAACATGAAAAAAGAAAAGACCCCTACTAAAATTGATTACTAATAAAAGACAGATAATTACTAATATTACGAATTGATTACTACTAATAAAGGACAGATAATACTAATAGTAAAGGACTAATAATGAAGGACAGTAGAGGAAAATATTACGATGGACCATTCAGTTCTTGTTCCTTGTGATACCAATAGTATCACAATCTATTTCCAATAGTTTTTACCCATTATCAACTGCCATAATATCCATGTTGTAATTACAGCATAGATATATAAATTTGCATTAGGTCATTAGCAGTCAACCTGGATTGCTGACATTATCTTTATCTTACTTCAGAGTAAGAACATGTACTAAGTAATTATTTGCTGTAAGTGAATATACAGCTAATTCTATATTATTTTTTAAACCCCGTAATTCATTTTATCTATGTATGTATATGATTTGTATGGCCACCCATGTCACACAAGTGATCCTGAGTATACAAAAGATTAGAAAGCAAATTTATAGCATTCAACCTCAACTCCCAAGGTTAAAAGAAGCAGCCCCACTCAAAACCCAAGCGGTATAATTTGACTATTGGATGATGGTTTTCCTGCCCTTTGCTTGAAAATTCAACAGAAAAAGTCATGATTTTCCTAGGAAGTTTATTCTAAGTCTGCCTTTCACCTGAACTGAAATCAAGCTTCTTATACATTACTGTTGCTCACAAGACATCCTGTTCCCATTCTTTGCTCTGAATCCTTTAAAATATTTTTAAACCTTCAGCTAATCCAGCTCCTTTCATCCTTTTTCTTCTTGCTAAATATGCAAAGTAGTTCCACTCCTTCCTTCCCAGAGGGCTAGCAAATTGGAAGAGTCCTCCAGCCTTTTTTTTTTTTTTTTGCGCCCCTTTGCCTCTACCACCTGTGCCTCTCTTCTGGGAACATCAGAGCTGTGACAGGCACAAGGGGAAATCATAATCGTTATCATCATCCATGTTGTCATCATCATCAGACTCCTCTTACAGAATGGGCAACAATCACTGGTATTCTGCACTTTAAAGAGCTCAATTGGGATTGGCAATTCCATCACTAAACCACACAATTCCACCATGCTGACTGGGGGTATTCTGAAGACCACCATCTTAAAGCTGCCAAGGTTGAGAAACACTGACACAGCTTCTCAAACACAATCAGCAAAACACAGAGCACTTTGTTATCCTAAAATCTCTGGAATGCCATCCAGTCATATCATTCTAAAAGAAAGCTTTAATTTTACAATTAGGCTCTAAATCTTGTCGGGACATATACAGCTCCATACATGACTGCTCTGAACTCCCTCCCTCTTGAGGAGCTAAACAGACAGAAGAGGGCTGAATTTAAGCAGTACCTCCAGCACTATAACTTTTATTTAAATAAGTATAGCTTAATAAACCAAAAAAGGAAGGGTCAGAATCCTCACAATGAGGTCTTTCATTACCTGTATTCTTTTCCACCAAAACACCACTACTCTCTAAACACAATGGCAAGCTTCTTAGAGCTGTTTCTTCATCTAGCCTAGAAGTCCTTTTGAGTTCTTGATTTGAACCAAAAGATGCCCACAAAGGATTCCTTCACTTTGGGGGATAGTTGAACATCTCATAACATCAAATCTGAGCTGTATGGTGGAAGGAGTTAAGACTGTGAGATCACAAACAGGGCCTAAGAGGGGCTCCTGGACAATCAGAAGTCAGGAACGTGGGTCTAAAGACTCAGGCCTGGCCACCGTCCATTGGGGGCATTATTTTTCATTCAACCTGTAGATATGAAACACTGTAGTTTTAGACCAGAAAAATTAAATATTGATATTTAAGCAGTGCCCTGCTGAGATGTACGCCCAGAAGCTCATCGGTCTCACAGCAGAACTGCCTGTTCCTTTAGTCCAATCTTTAATCCTACCCAATTAGATTTGGCCTGTTGTTACAAAATACTCTTAATGGGTATTCAGAAGATTTACAGATTAACAACAGTTCAATTTATTGAGGCATAAAATATATTCCTGTGCATCATTATCATCCTTTACCAAAGCACAGCACAATCAGAAAAACACGATGCCTTGCAAGATGATTAAGCAGTCAACTCTTATTGTTTGGATGAAGGGTTGTTTCCTTTAGCCCATTCAATTGGAACTGCTGCATTTGAAAAAGAAATGTACTTTAAAAATTGCAATCTGTTTATTGATGACTTGGATCTACTATAAATATATCAGTAACATAAATAAAAAATTGGAATTATTAAAAATGATATAACAGTGCCTATCAGAGATTAGTTTTCTATCACATATAGAAAGGATTTCAACAGGCAGCCACAGAGTTTTCACAGTGTTTAATTGTCTGAGTTACATACAAATGTCTATTTATATAAAGCATTGCTAACCAGACAAAATGCATTTGCACAATATACTAGATTAAATTGTGGTCCGATACATTTTGTGTGTTGTGTGAACACATCAGAAAAGATCGATGCTCCAAACTGAAACAATCAATTAATCACAATAGAACTGGAAGGGAGCTTGGAGGTCTTCTAGGAAGGAAGGAACATATCCCTGTTCAAGCAGGAGACCCTGTACCATTTCAGAGAAGTGACTGTCTAGTCTCTTCTTTAAAAGTCCAGTGATGAAGCACCTACAAAGGCCAGCTCTTCCACTTGTTAATTGTTCTCACTGTTAGGAAGTTTCTCCTAAATTCCAGGTTGTTTCTCTCCTTGATTAGTTTCCATCCATTGCTTCTTGTTCTATCCTCAGATACTTTGGAGAAGATAGCTTGACTCCCACTTCTTTGTGGCAACCTTTCAAATACTGGGATACTGCTCTCATGTCCCCCCAGCCCTTCTTTTCTCTAGACTAGCCAAGTCCAAATCTTGCAACCATTCTTCATGTTTTAGTCTCCAGGCCTTTAATCATCTTAGTTGCTCTTCTCTGCACTTCTTCCAGTCTCAACACCTTTTTTTGCAATGTGGTGACCAAAACTGGATATAGTATTCCAGGTGTGGCCTTACTTATAAAGCAGGACTATTACTTCATGTGATTTTGATTATATGCCTCTGTTTATACAACCAAGGATTGTATTTGCTGCTGCACTTATCTTTAAGTGATTGTCCACCAGGACTCCCAAGGTCCCTCTCACAGGGACTTCTGAGCCAGGCTTTGCCTAATCTGTACCTGAACCTTTTGTTTTTTCAGCCCAAGTGTAAAACCTTGCTTTTCTCCACATTAAACTTTATTTTGTTGGATAGGACCCATTGTTTAAGTCTGTCAAGGTCTTTTTGGATCCTGAGCTTGTCTTCTGGGGTGTTGGCTATTCCTGCCAGCTTATTGTCATCTGTCAATCTGATGAGTTCCCCCTTCTATTCCCTCACCTAAATCATTTATAAAGACATTGAAGAGGTATTGGGCCTAGGACAGAACCTTGTGGTACCCACTGCTTGCTTCTCTCCATGTAGATGTAATACCGTTAAGAATTACTTGTTAAGTATGATTTGTCAGCCAGTTACAAATCCATCTGTACTTGATGGTGATGCTGTCTATCCCACATTTTTCTAGCCTACTAAGTAGTTTGTAGTCTACTTTGTTAAATACCTCGCTGAACTCTAAATATGCTATGTCAACAGTATTTTGCTAGTCTACTAATTTAGTCACTTTGTCAAATAATAAAATAACATTGGTTTGGCATGATCTGTTTTTAACAAACCCATGCTGGCTACTAGCAATAGCCACAGTAGCAATAGCACTTAGACTTATATAGCACTTCACATTGTTTTACAGCCCTCTCTAAGCACTTTACAGTGTCAGTCTACTGCCCCCAACAATCTGAGTCCTCATTTTATGGACCTCGGAAGAATGGAAGCCTGAGTCAACCTTGAGCCGGTGAGACTCGAACTGCCAAACTGCTGGCAGCTGGCAGTCAGTTGAAGTAGCCTGCAGTACTGCATTCTAATTAATGTGCCACCATGGCTCAGTCTCATCATAATTGTTCACAGATCTGTTTTTTGATTATTTTTTACAGTATCTTTTTAACAGTATCTTTTTTTGTTTCTTTCAGTAAACAATAGACTTAGCCTTGGAAAAGCCCATCTTGCAGTTAAGGTATGGCCTAGGATGACTCTGAGAAGTCAGCTACAGGAGATACATCGCCATTAGCCAGCCTGATTTCTTTAGTGTCCATCTGGATATGCTAGCACTCTGCATTCGGGATTCATATATCACAACATATAAAATATTTTGTTACTTCGTGACTAAATATATTATACGAACTCATATCATGACTTCCTGTGCTGTGTGACAGTGATCTGTAAACTTAACAGATTTCTGAAGAGATGATCCCCATACAAAGCCACTACCCCAGAGATACAGCTGTACAAGAGACTTTCAGTTTGGATTGAAACTGACTTACCCAGCTGCACAATCTGGAAGCAGAGACTTTTATGCAGCTGCTTTCAGTCGAAAGAAAGTTTGGACCGAAGGGACAGAAAGACAGACAGAGCAACAGGACAGCCCCCTTTCTTATTTTTCTGCCCCATTTACCAAGGGCAACTGTTTCTGTCTCTTGCCTCCTTCCAGAAATATCTTATCAGAAACGACCACCTTCTGCTCAGCCACCCACAAACCTATGCAGTCCTGACCTGTGTGCCTCTTTTCATCATCAGATCTTTTCAGACAGTAGCCTGTTGATATGGAGCTCTCTCCCCCTCCTCCCTTAAAGGGTCTTTGGTCATGGTTTGTTACATCGAGCAATTTTAATTTTAATATTGTAGTTATATTTCAAAAATGTGTTTGTTTTGTTGCATAAACCATTTTGGGTGGTTTCAAACGGCAAATTTCAGTTGTGGAATATAAATTTTTAACATCAAATGCAGCAGGTGTGCTTGACGGAGGAGCTGCCTCAACATGTTCAGGCTGCAGAGACTCTCTTACGTGATAGCAACAATCCAATTCAGGACCAAATGAGCTTTTTTTCAGTAGAGAAGCCGAACCATTCACTTTAAACCGTCCCTTGCTGAAGAGGGAGGGAGAGAGAGAAAGAGAGATCTCAAATATATCCCTTTTCCCTCCCTGTAGAATATACCGTTCGCTTCTCTGTGCTAAAGTTATGCCCTGAGTTCAACATGTTGATGCTCTGAAGTTTTCTTCATCGCTGCACTTTCTTCACCCAAGTTCTCCGGACTTGGTGTGGTCACATATTTAGTGTGACATTTCCAAGAATACTTTGGGGAGGGAGGGAGGGGGGGGAGGGGACTTTCCCTTTTCTCGACTCTGACGTGGACAGGCTCACGAACCCCCGCGAACAGATTCCCCCCCCCGCCCCGTCCGGGGTCCTTCTGATGCTCCCACGCGAAGTGTTCACTGACCTCCGTGTGTCACGGCCCAACCACCTTCTCCCCTCTGAGCCGGAGGGCCGCCGAAGGAGCGACTGCTCGCAGTTCCTTCCCCGCAAAAAATTATGGCGAAGGGAGGTGCGAGCGCGCCGGGCTTCGCCCCCGAAACGAGGGACTCCGAGCGCCTCTTCCGTTCAGGATCGCGACCTCCCGCAGCCTTTCTTGCACGAGCCGCCCCGGCCGCACCCGGCTCCTTCCCTCGCAGAACCAGCGCTCCTCCAGCCTTTCGCCGGCTGGCCATCCGGCCGACTTGACCTGCCTTCGCGGCTTCGACGCCCTTTGCTCGAAACGGTTCCCCCCCCCCCCCCCCCCCCCCCCCCNCCCCACCCCCCCGGCGAACAGCTTGAAGCTCGTCCCGCCGCGCCTCCCCCCGCGCGGGGAGACTCACCTCCCTCCGGCTGCCTGGTGCCCCTCTTCCGCCCGGGGGAGACCCGCGCTCCCGCGCCGGTGAGCCCGTCCAGGGGAGGCTTCGGTCGACCAGCCATCCCCCTCCCGCGACGGCCCAGCGGCCCCCTCCGCTTCGGCCAATCGACCGCCGCCTCACAGCCCTGGTCCCGCCCTGTCGACTGGGAGGGGGGGAAACTGAGGAGCCAAAGTCTGGGTGGGGCGAAGGAGCGGCCCCTCCCCCGCGAGGGCGCTGCCACGGGCCGCGGGAGGGGAGCCCGGCTCCACNTTCCCCCCCCCCCCCGCCTCGGTTCTCTCCGCCCCCGCGGATGCGACAGCCATCAATCACACCGCCGAGGTGACGCGTTTCCCTTCCCTCTGGTGTCCCGGGTCAGCGAGCGGCCCTCAATCGAGGCCGGTTGAGGCCCGCGCGAACACCCCTTTTGCCCCTGTGACCCCGGCCCGCCGCCGCCGCCCAACGCGGCCAGCGTGCGAGCAGAGACCGTCCCGAGGAGGAAGGTCGCCCTCTGCCGACGCCAACGGCCTCGGAAATTAAATTCAGCACCACCGCCACCCTGCCTGCCGATGACACGTGTCACCTTTCGCACCCGACTCCGCACGGGCAGCCGTGGACTGAAATCGCGGGTGCAGCCGTGGGTGCAGGGTTCGCCGGGCTTGCTAAACCACGTAGCACGTCGGTTGAGATGTACACGAGGCGCTCAACCACAAACAAGCAAATTCCAATTTGGCGGGTGTGTGTGTGTGTGTGAATCCACTCTAATCCATGCAGTGATATGTTCTTTTTATTTATTAGACCTGACTAAAGGAGTCATTTCATGGCAGGATAGGGACAGTCCGCCCCCATTTTATCCTTGCAACAAATCTGTGTGGCCGATTGAGCCAAGAAAAAGAAAATGACACAAATCACCAAATGAACTCTACACTTGAGAATCTTATCTCTGTCCAACATTCAAAGAATATTCAAGGCACCTATTACCTAAGCTATCTTGAAATGTTTGGGTTTCGCTCATTCATTTTGAGTGATGTCCCACTTTAAACAAATATCAAATCACTGACCGAACCTGTGCATTGTGCTAAACGATGCTATGTTTACTTAAGCTTACTTTACTTACTTACTTTACTTAAGTTGAATAAGCTACAACTGATTAGATTCACCCATTACATACAGATATAAAGTGTGGATACAAACTGTAATTACTGGACAAACATCCTAAAAATAAATATGTTACAGCACAGGGTTAAATTATATTTATATCAGTGGTGGGATTCAAAAAAAAATTACTACCTGTTCTGGGGGTGTGGTTTCGTGGGCATGACTTGGTGGGTGTGGCAGGGGAAGGACACTGCAAAATCCCCATTCCCTCCCCACCCCACTAACCTGCTTTCCAGCTCCGTTCTCCTGTGCAGGGCAACAAAAGAAAAGACCCAGCTGCTCAGCTGGGATTCAGGAGGCAGATAATAGATGGGGTTGGCAGGGCCAGTCAGAGGTGGCATTTGCCGATTCTCTGAACTACTCAAAATTTCCACTACTGGTTCTCCAGAATTGGTCAGAACTTGCTGGATATCAACTCTGATTCATATGACATATGAATTGTCATATGACAACGATTCTATGTCTGCTGATGTTTTTGCACACCCACCTAGCCAGGCTCTTACCTGATCTTTATTTCCTGATTTTTCAACCTGATCTGCTTTGCGTGGCACAAAACAGGCTTTTCAAACTTTTCAGCTATCTGGGTTAAGGTTTTTTACACATGCATGCACGCGCAAAACGTAATCACCAAACCAGTAGTAACACTGGTTGAATCCTACCCCTGACCTGGAAGCAAATCGGCAACCAATGCAATTCCTGCAGAAGAGGTGAAACATGTGCACACCAGGGTCTGCACCAGTGGTGGGATTCAATTTTTTTTACTATCGGCTCTGTGGGTGTGGCTTGGTGCGTGTGGCAGGGGAAGGAGACTGTAAAATCTCCAGTCAGAGGTGGGATTTGCTGGTTCTCCAAACTACTCAAAATTTCTGCTCCCGGTTCTCCAGAACTGGTCAGAACCTGCTGAATACTATCTCTGGTCTCCACACCAAACCATGCGGGTCGCTGCATTTTGCACCAACTGGAGCCTCCAGATGCTCTTCAAGGGCAGCTCCATGTAGAGTGTGTTGCAATAATCAAGATGGGAAGTGACTAGGGCATGAGTGACTGTGAGTAGGGATCGTTGGTCCAGGAAAGGGCACAACTCGCAGTTGCTCAAAAGCCCACCTGGCCACGACTGCTACCTGCTCTTCGAACAGGAGTCGTGAGTCCAGGAAAACCCCTGGATTGTGCACAGGGTCTGTTTGGAGTAATGCCACCCCATCCAAGACCAAAGGTGGAAATTCTGCCTGAGCCAACAAACCCAGAGCCACTCAGTCTTGCAACGGTTTAGTTTCAACCCGTTGCTCCCCATCCAGCCCCTAACAACCTCCAGGCATTGCGAGAGGGAGGACACAGCAACACTTAATTCACCAACGGGCCGAGACATGAGTATCATCAGCATATTGGTGATAGCTCAGTCCATTGTGACAGATAATCTCACCCAGTGGCTTCATATAAATGGAGCAGAGAGCAGAGAGAGTACCAAGCCCTGCAGAACCCCACAGAGCAGTGGGCAAGGGCTGGAACTCTCCTATCAACACTGGCTGAGAGCGGCCGCAAAGGAAGAAAGTGAATTAGGATAGCACAAGGCCTCCTACTCCCATCTCCCGATGCCGCCCAGTAGAATCCCATGGTCAATGGTATCAAAAGCCGCCGAGAGGTCAGGTAGACCAAGGACAGATGCAGTGCCCCCATCCCGCTCCCTTTTAGTATGTGAAAACCAGAATTTAAAAGAATCATTATGATTCATGATTTTATGTACAGTACATTGTATATTATCACAGTAAGACATTATGTATGCCTTAACTATCATAAAATAAGTCATGGTCACATGGATTCACAGTAAGCCATTAATCATTATTTACAAAGCACCATGGCCGTGTTCATGCAATATTCCAAATACAAATCAACCAAACCATGATGTGTGTACTACAACATGTAAACATTTTTAATATAATACACTTGGTTTTTAATGCTGTGTGTTCTGAATGCAGATATAGTAATTCATAAACCCCTCTTTATGGCTTGGATTGTTGGGCAAAGCCAGTCAATTGTTCTTCATTCAGTAAAGTTTGTTTAAACAATCAGAAGAGGCATTCTCAGGAGAGGGTAAGTGGTGTAAATAAAAAAAATGTAGTGTGCTATTACTTGATACAGCTCTGAATTTAGGCTTAGCTCAATGTGTGAACCCATGTTGTCTAAGGAGCCTCTGAAAAGTAGCTTTGACTCCTTCCATCAGTCAGTCTGTCTGTCTGTCTCCCTGTCTGTCTATCTATAAAAGTGAAATAGCACTCACACATCATCACAAAATCTCCAGAACTGTAAAGCCTTGAAACTTGAAATTTAGCACCTATGTTCCTCTTGGCTTCTAGGTGCTCAGTACAAAAGGATTTTTTGAAATGACCATCATAGCATTAGCATTTTGTATATTATTATTAACATGCTCTGATACTAAGGTGTTCTACTCCCCCCCCCACCTGCAAAACACAAGCAGAGGAGAGGAGTTTCAGTTTTAGCTTCACAGAGCAAGCAGTTTTACTACAGAACAGTTGAGTTAAGCCACACCCAGGCTCCTTGCTGTCTCTTTGCTCACAAAGCAAATATTGTTTGCCCAACAGCCCTCAACTCTCTCACACACTGACAGGACACTAGCCAGAGGAATACCGATGGATGTTGGGAGGCAGAGGCAGAAAGTTTTTCTCCTTATTTTCATAGTGAAGCATGGGCATCAAGCTCGTAATCATATAACTACAGTCTTTAAAATAATTCCCACAATACTGTCTTATGTCAAAGTATATTTACCCATGTAGTATGGCTGTATTATTTTTATCCTTCTCATCTTTCCACTGTCTTCTCTTATTGGTATCGTTATGATTATTATTACTTTGACATTTTCCTTATTATTACTTTGTTGTGTTGTATGTACACTGAGAGTTTATGCACCAGAGACAAATTCCTTGTGTATCTAATCACACTTGACCAATCAAGTATTTTAATCTATATGTTGCTGAAAGTTTTTAAAGAACTAGAAGAGCACATTTTCCCTATGGAGGGCCCAATAAAGATTATCCAGAACTTGTGCCATTTCAGTTTTAAGATGGGTCTGCATCTGGTAGCAATCCAGATAATTTATTTCTTCTAGGGTTTTCTGAAACCGAATCTCAACCATTTTCTCAGAAGTCTTCTTCCCAAAGGCTAGGTTGGAAACCAGACAGAACATATTGAAAATGATTTGATCCATCTTCAAGAGAAGACACACAACTTCATCTACATTATTCCCTCCTTCAAAGAAGCACTGACAATTTTCTTCATCCAGCCACTGACCTCCTGCCTGGCTGCCCAAATTTCAGAGAGACAACTCATACTACAGAGAACACCATCCAGTTCCTATGGCTAAATAAGCACTGAAAAATCCTGGAATCAATTCAAGAGGCAGTGTTCTACACTACTGGCATCCAATCCTGAGCAGATGCAAGGAAGACATATTTGCATGTCCCCCTCAATTCATCTTAAAAATGACTGGTTAATGCTTCTTGAATAACACTGCCACATGAAGCAGTATGTTAAGCTTTCCCTTAGCCAAGCTCATAAGAAATTCATGATAATGAATTCCAGATCTGATGAACAGATTAGACACAGCAATAATTACCCAGTGAAGGCCAGAGTGTGCCATTAATGACATATTTACAAATTGCTGGAAGAAGAAAAGGACTTTAATTAAAATGACACAATTTGAAATGCTTATATTAAAAAAAACAATAGATATACCAAGGACTTCCGGTTTGCAAGGCTTCGGTGGCAGCAGGAATCCATGATCGTGCACGGTTCCTGCTGCGCTCACCGCTGGAGTGCCCCCGATCCAGCTGGATTTGGGGGCTATAGTTACCCCGTAGAGGTAACT
>BHFT01034096.1:6171-59409 GCA_004320025.1 Laticauda laticaudata
CCCCCCCCCCCCGGTTAATAGTTCCGGTTAATAGTTACTGTTCGTGGCTGCAGCCCTTGGGAGAACCCAGCTAAAGGATTGTGACAGTGTAGAAGCCACCTCTTCTTTTTGACGTTAAAACTTCGGAGCAACTTCCCACTCTCTCCGATTTACACGAGAATAACCTGGTGGGTGAAACTAACCAGTATTTTGTTTCACCTGGGCCACTGCTATATATATAATATATAATTCCTTCCTGGGAAAGAGCAGACTGAAGAATCTGGTTCGGGCTTGCAGTATATCTTCCTTCCTGGGAAAGAGAGCAGACTGAAGAATCTGGTTTGGGCTTGCAGTATTGCATGTACGAAACACATTTCCCAGCAACACAGGATGCGACTCATGTAATCCCCAAACCTTGTCATGGACAGATTTTGAGATTAAATGAATCATACAGAGTGACAACATTGTGCTCGCAATACTTTTAATCAGATTGTTAATGAAGAATTTGGTTGCAAGCAGATTGTTGAGTTATACAGAGATTATGAAAGCTCAGGTTATGCACTTCACATATCAGCTCTTCTGTAGAAATGGAGGTAATAAATTATCTTTGACACCTTCCAACTTTTTGAGAATAACTAAAATTGGGAAGCATTCTGGGATAATTTTAACATTTATCTTCAGAGATTTATTGCCTTATTGACAACTTGGCTTCATTTATTGGACAAATAGGTTTCAGATTCCCAAAGCAAACTCAAAAAAAATATTTCTATCATTTGAAAATGCCAATGAGCTTTTTTTTTTTTTTTNCTATCATTTGAAAATGCCAATGAGTTTTTTTTTTTTTTCTAATGAAAGGTTACCACCAGATTGTCATTTTAGGAATCTCCTGAGCCTGGTACTTCTGTCTGATTTGTTGAACACAAGTAAGACTAGTTTGACTATGGAACCAGTAAACCAGTAGGGTGATCTCTACTAGATATATTCAAGCAGTGCCTAGTGAGCTATTTCTCTGCGTTGCCTTAATTTGAGTTTCTGGTCTGAAAAGGGGATTGGACCTGCTGCTGAAATGGTATGCACCTTGTTTTCACTGACTTATGGCCACAATTGAACCCAAAATTTCCACTGCTAAGCAAGACGGGTAAAGTGAGTTTTGCCCCATTTTTATGACCTTTCTGGCCTCAGTTGTTAAGTTAGTAACACAGTTCTTAAATGAATCTAGGGCCTCCCATTGACTTTGCTTGTCAGAAGTAGCAAAAAGTGATCACATGTCCCTAGGACACTGCAACTGTCATAAATGCATGTCAGTTGCCAAGCATCCAAATTTTGATCACGTGACTATGGGTATGAAGCAACAATGGTCATAAGGATGTAAGTCACTTAGTGCTGAATGGTCACTAAACAAATGGTTGTAAATCAAGGACTACCTGTACTAATTCTATAACTTTACAGTTTCCAAAGTCTCCAAACAAAACTAATTGTGATAGTGGGACTATAGTCTGGTACAACTGGAGAGCACCAGGTGCTGCATGATGCCTCCTCAAGTTCTTGTAGATATTAAGATAATTAGACAATTCATATAATTAATTTTTTCTCTAGCCTCTTTTCATTTTGACTCTTCCTCTGGACATGTTTTGCCTGTTCTTCCTGAATTGAAGGTTCAGCCAGGATCATATTTGATTAGTTATGCAGCTGTATTAAACTGTTGGCTCATATTATGCATTAAGATATCCAGAATCTTTTTGCATGGCCAAGTATTACATCTCTCTTATTCTTTTTCCATGCCTTTGATTTTTCCTGTACAAATTTAGGATATTGTTGAACTGAGATTCATTCTGCTATTTTGGGGCCTAATTTTCCAGGTTGTCAAACTGTTCTTGAATCTTGTTAGTGTCTGTTAAGGCAGATGTGTCAAACACATGGTGATGGCCCAGATCTGGCCCGTGATAGGCCCAGAGTTGTCCTGCGGGGCTGTGCCACCCTGGCCCCAGCCTACCCCAGTCCCCTCTACCCAGTCAGATGCAGCAACCAGCCATGTCCATCCCAACCCCCAAGGGCAAACAAAATCCTGATACAGCCCACAGTGGTTGAGTTTGACACCCCTGCTTTAAGCTGTTTAAATTTAAAACTCATGTTTTCTGGCCACTCATGTCATTTATACATATATTAAGTCAAGTCCTATGATATATGAAGGCTGCCCATTATGGCTGTAAGTCCTGAGATCATAAAGTGTGACACATTAAGTCATATAATTGACTTAATTAATGACCTTTTTGTGATGGTGGTTAAGTGAATGCCACAGTTGTTAAGCAAACCAATTGTTTTCTATGGGGCAGTTTCACCAAAAAAACGGTAGTAAGTGCCACTTTCAGCAAAAATATAAAATGCAATCACATGATTATGGGATACTGCAAACAGCTGTAAGTGTGGGCTGATTGCCAAGTGTCTAAGATGTGGTCATATGACCTTGGAGGGGCAGACCTTGGAACTTCAGAACTGGGTTATTAGTACTCCTAAGGAAGTCCATCATAATTTCAAAAAGTCACTGAGCGACGAATCGTAAGCTGAGGACTACCTATATACCATACTTCATCCCAGCTTGACTTCATAAGGATAGTCCTCAACTTACAACATACAACAGTTTCTTTAGTGACTGTTCAAAGTTACAACAGCACTGAAAAAAGTGACATGACCATTTTTCACAGTTACAACTTTTGTAGTATCCCCATGGTCATGTGATCATAATTCAGATGCTTGGCAATTTGTTCATATTTATGACGATTGTTGTGTCCTGGGTCATATGATCACTTTTTGTGACCTGACAAGAAAAGTCAGTGGGAAACCAGATTCACTTAAATTGGGTTATTAACAACTGCAGTGTTTAACTATGCAAAAGTGGTAAAATGGGGCAAAATTCACAACAGATATCCCACTTAACAATAAAATTGTGAGGCTCAGTTATGGCCACAAGTTTAGGACTACCTTTAAATGTGAAGGGTCAGTCAAATAGCTACACTTGGGCTCCATGTTAAACCTATTGCCTTCTAATTGCAACAGTGCTGATTTAATGATCTTTGTGGTGATTACCCTGGACTGATCCCTTAGTCAAAAGAGCAGGGTTTCAGAGGGAAGTCATTTGAAGCCTCTGCTAATGTATGGGGTGATTAACTCTAATTGCCAACAATGATATGAGGTAGCTTAAGGCTAGGTCCCACTGGCCGACGGATGCAAAATGTATGCAAAAAGGACACAGCGGACGAGCAAAATTTCGGGGGGTGCTCCATCGTTTGTCATCCGCTCCAACAAAGTGCAAAAATTTGCAATAAACAAGAAGAGGGAAAAAAAGAAAGGAAAAGAACGGACCGTGGGTAGTAATGTAGTGGGGTGTTAAACGGATGTTCATAGAAGAGCCTGAGGATGTTAATAGGAATGCAAAACCGGTTCACTGTTCCTTTCTCATTTCCGTGCACTAACGCTGTTGTATGACGCTTCCCGTGTACTTTTGTTTCCCCTCTTTCCGTTTTCAGCTGCAGCGGATGTGAGTTGGGGATGCCCAGGGGATCAGAGAGATACAGCGGACGTTAACGATGATAAAACGGACATAGACATTTGTGCTCGTATGTCACGGATCTTACATCATAACAGAGGAAAAGTTCATCTGTTCAACAAAGTTTTGTTGGCAGCTCAAACCTTCTTGAGCGGATGAAACTCATGGACAGATGTCAAAGGAAGAGCGTATGAAACACGTATGCAATGAGTACACAACGGATGCATAGCGTTTTCCAACGTTTTTTAACATTTTACATCCTCTTTGCATCCGTTGGTGCAGTGGGACAGGGGCTTTAGAAAGAAAGATGCAATAGATGCAAATGCATTTTTGAAAAGGGATATTATTAAATGGTATCTATTATTTGTGAAGGATATCAAAGATCCTGAGGCCAGGGTGAATGTCCTTCCTTGTTAGGCAGGGAGGACATTGAAGTGGTATTTTGGAATGGCGTGTCAATGAAAGTAAAGTAGCAGCAATGTGAGGAACTGATTCTGTCAGCTAAGAGATCTGAGTCAAATACTCTTTGCTTGACTTCAGCCATTCTTTCTCTACTGCTGTCATAATCAGAGGTTGAGGTGAGAGTTCATAGTTAGCCAAGTCAGTGATTATTTGCCTCTTCCAAGAGCAGATGAATTTCTCAGCTAGGATAAACTGAGCTAAAAACATGCTTGTAGACTTATTTCAGCCAATAATTTCTCATTCTGCCTTTACTGAGGCACAATTTAACTGCAGCTGGAGAAATGTATTAGTCGTTATGGGGAAAACATGAGACATGGTTCTCTTGTATTTTAGTTGAATGGATTCCAGTGTGGATGCGTGTCCTGTTTTAAGTTTTAAACTCTCAGACACTGTGGTTAGTGATAATAGCAATTTACTCAGGCTAGGTAGATAAACACTACTAAGTAAAGGAATTTATATTGAAACAGGGTATTTTAGAAAGAAAGCTTGCCTGAAAGGTTTTGTTTTTAACACACCAAAAATCAAAATCCAAGCTAAAGTTTTGACAGTTGAGTCAATTTATCAGCCAGCCCAAAGGCTTCAGGAACTTTTTATAAGAACGAGATAACAAAATAGATCAACAAAGAAACATAGGTCAGACTGTTCCTAAATCAGACTGCTGCCAGCTATAATTAAAGATAGAATTAAAGAATAATTGCCATACAATTATTCTTTTGTGTGGCAAGAGGTCTCATTGAGCTTCTTTGTTCTGCTTGCTGAGTCCAAGGGAGTGGAGAACATGCATCATCATCCCACTGATCCAGCTTTTCTGATGCTCCCTCTGTTTAAACAACCAAAGGTGATTCCTAGCTTGGTGTCTCCTGGGGCTGACATTCCACTGGTTCAGCTGGAACAGCTTTTTCATAGTCATACTCTGATTCTGGGCCATGACAATGTATGCTGTAAATGCATAGCTGAAGGAAGTTTGGGACGTGAATTCTAAATGTGTCCAGTACCAGGACATAATTACAACATAGTAGCTTGAAAAGTTAATTATTATATTGGTGAGCTTTTGCATCTGAATTGAAAATCTGCTGATTTAGTGATTCCTTGAAGTGAAGAACTGGTATAAAATCCCTAGAAAGTGAATTTATTTTTTTGGTATGAGTGTGACATGAACACTCTTGATCACATACCCATATTTACCTACCTTTTAAAACTACATTGAATTAAAAATATATTTTTCCTCTGATACTTTTGATAAAACCCAAGCAGTATTTGGGAGAAGGTTATTAAGAAATTAGCCCTAAAGAGCAAGTTAATATAGCATGGAGGAAAAAATGGTAAAACCTTTAAAACTATCTGTAGTTATGTAGTAGTGTGACCTGCGATGTTATGCAAACATCATCAAAGTCTTATTAATGCATAAAGATATTCTGGTTAAAGCAAACAATGTCCCAAGCTATATATTATGCCATCTCTATTGAAACTGAGCCAACTTTCACTATGTTATTATTAGAAAAGGTCTAACTGATTGTGTTTCATTATGTTATTATTAGAAAAGGTCAAACTGATCAACAGATCAGTTGAGATACAGGTAGTCCTCAACTTATGACTGATTGCTTAGTGACCTTTTGAAGTTATGATGGATCCTAAAAAAGTTACTTACAATCCAGATTTCCATAAACTGACCTGCCCACTCCATCCCCTGCAGTCATATACTGCATTTTGGGCATTTGTTAACTGATCCATATTTACAGCTCTTTGCAGCATCCTGCAATCATGTGACCATGATTTGAAATGTTTGTGTTGGAAACTGGAATTTATTTTTGGCTTCTGGCAAAAAATGCCCCATAGAAAACTATGGGTTTGTTTTACAACACCTGCATTTGCTGAGTAACAGCTGTTTTCTTAATGAATGTTGCAAAAAGGTAAGATCAGTTATGTGATGATCCTGTTAACAACCATCACTACTTACAGTTATAATTGTTCAAATGTTACTATGGTGATAAGTTGAGGACTACTTATAGATGTTTTGGCATATCTGTGGTTTGGAGAACCCTCTCTTGTTAAATAAAACTTCTATCAAAAATAATTCATGTCCCAATCAAAAATATTTCTGTGGAGCTAAGAAAAAAGTTCCTGCTGCTCAATTAGCTGAAAAGATCATTGCCAAATAAAATGCTCTATCATCTAATAGAGTGTGTACAAATGGAGAAATGTGGCACCACTGTTACTCTTTCCAGGATTGTTTGTCTAACAAACTTGCCCTAGGCATTCAATACAATATTGAATTTTGCAAGCCACAAACTTTCACAAACTGTCTCTCATCACTGAAAAATTCCAGAACAATATGGCAGAAGATTAACAAAGAGGACAGTTGTTGGGCTGACAGTTTAGTTGCGTACTATATAATACAGACAAAAACTGAATTTCAACATTCTGCCAAATTGATTTTTTTTGTTAGTTTATGACTAACAATGTACATCCAGCAATTCAGTTTGGAACTAATGGTTTAAAACTTATTATGAGTGAGCATGCTCATTATGACTCTTAGCCAATAACTGAATGTATAAAACCACTTTACCACAATATAAGAATCCCAGTGAAAGAAAGTATTAGGAAAAGAATGGATGAGGAAGGTGATCTGGATATTTAAAGAAGAATCTGCACAGATTCTATGAACATTAAGGGGAAAAAACAGGCAACAAGAAAATTAAAAGAAGTATCATTCCAATTCAGCTCAAACAAAGATATAGTTGCATGCAAAAGTTAGATATCTTTCATTGAAATGCTTATTCCAGTCAATTCCTAAATTAATAAAAGCTGACATAACCTCTATATGGTGTAAGGTTAAACATGACGTCTCTATGCAAATATGAATATGTACTTCCTATATGTGCAGTTGTTTGCAGATAAGAAAGAGTAAAATGGCAGGTGCAGAATACTGGATATTTTTTCACTTACTAAATTCTAATTCTTCATTGGCACAATTAATAGATTTCAAACAATATATGTAGTGAAAGAAGAATCCTTCTATTCTTACTTTTAGGGTTTTTCCTCCATTCTTCCTTGGAGAACTTTCTAGTTCAGAAATGTTCTTCTATTTGATTATGCTATACATTTGATATTTCTCTCCAGATTTTTTAATGGTATTCAACTGTGAGAACTGCAAAGGGCATCTAAAAATCTTTTATCTCTCCTTTGTATTTTACAGTTGATTCGGATATATGTTTCACATTTTTATCTTGTTGAAATAGTCATCCTTTTTTCAGTATCTTCTCTGCCTTCAGGACTTCTAGGGATATATTGATACCTAGATGAATGTATTCTTCCCTTAACAAGCACATTTCCTTGACACTAGTTGTCACACAACCCCAAAGCATAATGGAACTTTTGAGTTGAGTTCTTGATGCTTTCTGAGCTCTGTTGTATGCTTGCAGACTATCTAACTAGGTAACGCCATCAGTACTAATGAGGGTATGGTTTGCTTCCTATTTATATACAGTAGCTTGGCCTGCCAGTGTTGATGCGGTTCTCCTTGGTAGTTCTTTAAATGGCAAGATGGTCTTTTCGTCAAACTTACTTGATTGTGGCCAAACATTTCCATTTGAATTTAACAGATCAAATCATGTCAGACTTATTGAAGTTTTCTTTTGCATATTTTGAACAACTTCTGTAAAGAAAAAGAGAGAGAGAAAGAAAGAAAGAGAAAGAGATTCTCTCACAATGATCTACAGACATATACTACAATGCCACTACACTTTTCAGCAGATTGTTGAAGTGATCTATGGATTCTGCTTTGTAGATCTTACTAGATTTTAGGTAGCTTTAGCAAGGATTTCTTGTGATCTTCCAGGCCTTGTCCTGATTTCAACAGTTCATTATAACTTCCATTTCTTAACTCTGTTTGTCACGGCTGAAACTGCTAGCTGGAAGTCTTTAGAAAATTGTTTATACCCTCATCCTGCTTTGTAAGAGTGAATTATCTTCATTTTGTATTATGTAGGGGTTGTGTCAGCTTCTATTCACTTAAGCATTCATTGAAGTATACAGTTTGACCAGGGGTGCCTAAACTTTTGCATCTAACTAAGCCTGACAGTCATGCTGTTGAATCGTCCCTATTTTGACAAATCTAGCTGTCCCTGAGGGCATTTGACTCAATCCATCTTTAGGCAGAATTACTCCTGTTCTCTTTTTCCTTGGCTCTTCCATCCAAAGGACACTTCCTTGTTCAAACTCCCAATACTTTTCTTTTATGAAATACTCTCCCCCTTTTTCATGTGGAAGAATATGAAATTAGCTTGTTAGCAGCTGTATATAACAACCATTTGACACTTATCCACTTTATACCAATCTAGTCAATTTGGAACCTGAATAGAGTAATTGAATGCTTAATCTTTTGAAGCCTCCCAAAGTTCAAATAAGCCTACTGTAAGCCTTCTTTAGTTAAAGCTAAAATAACTTCTCAATATAGGTAGTCCTCAACTTACAACCACAATTGAGCCCAAAATTTCTGTTGCTAAGTGAGACATTTGTTAAGTGAGTTTTGCTCCATTTTACGATCTTTCTTACGTTGTTAAGTGAATGTCTGCAGTTGTTAAGTTGGAAACATGGTTGTTAAAAAAATGTGGCTTCCTAATTGACTTTGCTTTGATAAAAGGTGAGATCACATGACCCCAGGACACTGTCAAAAACATGGGTCAGTTGCCAAGTGTCTGAATTTTGATCACATGACCATAGGGATATTGCAAATAGTGAAAGTAATTTTTTTCAGTGCCGCTATCACTTTGCACAGTTACTAAACAAACTGTTGTTGAAAGTAGAGGATTACCTGTAAACTTCATGAACTCATCCCTGTTACTTTCTAGGCAACAATACTGTCTTCTTTCAGGCTACTCTTCTAATAACACAGGATTTTTTAAAAAAGCTTCAACAGTTCTCTGTTGAAGTTGTTTTATAAATACTCTTGATCTCAAACCAAATTATTTCTCTGTAAGACAATAGTAATCCATTATATCATATTTTATTTCTTGACTTTATTTTTTCTGTCTTTGTTTTTTTTTAAATGTATATTTCATTTTCCAAAATTTCTATTTTGACTTTGATTTGCTTCTGCATTCAATTGACCAGCAGGTTTTTCAAAATTATTTTTCTATCCCTTTTATCTCTTCATTCAAATCTCTTTTGAATTGTTCAGTCACATAAAATTTACGGATGCTGTTTTTATAACTGTAATGTTCTTTCCCAACTTTTCAAAAACCTTTTGGAATGTCTCAAGTGTAATAACTTTTTATGTCACTTCTGTATTTTTCACTACTTTTCTAATAATAGCCATTTAATCAAGTACAGAGGTAAGAGAGGCTCTTTCTCTCTCCCTCCCTCCCTCCCTCCCTTTCTGTAGTCCTTAAGTATTTGGTATCTTCTGGCATTCTGTAATTCTCTGATCACATCGTCTATCTCAAGTATCCTTTATCTTTTTATTTTGTAAAGTCCATTAATCATGTCTTCAATAAAACTCCATAAATGATTTACATTTCTACAAAGGCATTGTTTGATTTATTTAACTTTCAAAAACATTTAAACAGAAATCATAATATTTAAAATTTAACTGGTCCCTTAGTCAATTTTAAACTTTCTTAAGTTAAATTATAACCCCTAACTTTTTGCCTGGTAAAATTCTTTAACTTATTATTTACTATAAACTTATTATTTCTTTAATCTGGAATAAAGGGTGTTTTTGTTTTTACGATGTTCCAGATATCTCTTTTTACAGCTTTTAGTTGTAAAATAGCTATAATCCAAACATGTTTAAGAATGTGTTTTAGGGGACCTAGTTTTCTTACAGATTCCACTGCAGATGTATGTTTATTGACTTTTCTCTGACTCCCATCTCTCAGGCTTCCAAGGAAAAACTGTCTGAAGCATAAGTGGATGGTGTCTTATTTTTACCTTATGCCGAGAGGCTCTTTTTGGCTGGGCGTCTCATCCAGACATTGATCTCCACTGCAGTATTGTCACTACCCTTCAGAAATGTCTTAGTCTGCCATTGCCTGACCTGTGAATAATTTACTTAAGCATATTTGGTAAAATAAATAGTATAACATGGTCTGATTTATTCTTAAATCATGTTTAATACATTTGTATAGTCTTTTTGTGTTACAGACACTTCATCAGGAAAGGGTAAGGTGTAGTTTGCATGCAACCAAAGGTCTAGAACTGCACTATTAAAATTTGATGGGCTGATTTTATTTATTTATTTTTTTAATAAAACAGATTGAAAACAGGTATGCCAGGTGCCTAAATTTTTGCTTTAGGATTTTAAGAAAAAATATTTTAAAAATATTCAGATTTTGTAACATTGCTGTGCCCAATACAATCCCAAAAAATTGGAACCATTTTTGGGCTCAACTTCGGCTCAGGTTATATGTGGGCACTCCCCCCCCCACTCCAATCACTCAATTTTTAAAGAAGTGCTGATTACCAGCTTTCTACCATCAAGGAAATAATGATGTTCTGTACTCTGATTGCAAGCTGTCACTTTCCAGCCCTCTGAATAAGTCTTTGCCACCAAGGGACTGATAGTCTTCTACCCTCTAACTGGAAATTGTCAGTTTCTCACATTTGGGTAGTGGTGTCACAGTGAGGTACCGGTCATTTTCTGCCTGTTGCATGGAGCAAACATTTCCTTCCCTTGAGGACAATGACTTATTCAGACATGGACACAACTCTACATAAACATGCTACATTTTATCATTCTGGACATCCAATTTGTATACATCTAGATTATATTTTCCTTTGTTCTTTTTTAAGAACCAAACCAGGATTAATCTTTGGTTGTCTTTTCTGAAGCTCAAAAATATTTTTCATACAGTGAATCATCATTACTATTTTGTCTAAAGGTCAGCTAATGGTTATTAATTGTTCTATACCTATCAATGGGAAAGGGTAGGAAAGAGAAGACAGCATAGGAAAGGGAGAAGAAAGGCAAAAAGGTGGGGTGGGGAAATGAGACTCATAGGGCTGGAAGGGTCTTTGGAGGGAGGGATCTTTATTCCATTCCAGGCAAATGGTTGTCCAATCTTTGTTTGAAAACCTCCCGCAATGGAACACCCATAATTCTGGGAGGTAAGCTGTTTCATTGATTAATTGTTCTCACTGTCAAGAATATTCCTCCTTTAAAAAAAGCTTAAGAAGGAAGTTTAAGGGAAGCTTCCCTTAAGAGAAAGGGAAGCTTCTTTAGTCAAACTGGAAGCAAATGTCTCCTTTGGCTTGTAGTTGATGTGTTCAGAGATAGGATTAGATGAAAGAGAAGAAAACTCTCCTGTCCATTTGCAGCATCTTCCCTTCCTTTTAAAACTCTTAACCTGCAATTCATTTTCTATTTGACCATTTCACTTTCTAATTGGTTCCTTCACCAAAGTGGGTGTGGGTGGATCTTTGAGCTCTCAAAAACTATGCTGAAATAAAGCAAAGATTCAAACTTTGAGAGTGGCCTCTTCCAGCAAAGGACTTTTTGGCTCATCTTCGGCTGAGATAAAATGCATGTAGTCTTGCGTTAGCCACATTTCCTTCTTAAAATACAAACATTAATGTTTTTATTTCTCTTTCTTTTAGGTTCAGCCCAGCTGTCCTTTCAGAATGTCCCATTTCTTGAAATAAACTACTCTAATGGACCTCAATTCGTCCTTCCTTGTGTGGTAACTAATCTGAAAGAGAATAACAGCTTATTAATGTTTGTGTCATGGCAATTTCAAGGAACCCCATTTTTCATTTATGATGGAGTTTCTGATAACATTACCAAAACCAATTTTGAAACTGCAAAATTTCTGAACCACTCGATGCTACCTTACGGCATTGCTTCACTTGTTATATCAACAAATCAGGCTGTTCTTGGAAATTATACTTGTGAAGTCACAGAAGGAAACAGAGAAGGAAAAACAAGATTTGAACTGAGAGCGAGTTCAGGTAAGTTACTTGTTTAGATTTTCTGTGGAATCCGTTGAAACTCTGGTTTTTAAAATCTACCCATGAACTATAAAGATGTTGGAGAAGATCATGCAATCATCAGAAGAATACAGATGTTAGGCTTGGCTTAATATAGCTGGTCATAATTTGGGTTTATCAATCGTAATATCCCTTTCCCTGTTTGTATCAAATAATCTAAGAAGTATATAAAATAGGCAGAGTAAAGTGATTCCCCCCTCACAATTCTCACAATTTCTACCACTCCATATCCATGACAGAGAAATAAAGAAGTGTGAATAAGAGAATTTAAAATTTTCCACTTAGGGCAAATTTGGTAATTTCAGAGGGGAATGGAATTTACTTCTCAGGTGGTAATTGAGAAATAGTTTTCATAGCCCTCCTGTATGTGTTCCTAAGGCTGTGAGAGAGGGCAAGGAGAATGTGGCTTGAGAAGCTGTTGAAATGTTAAGAGTCAAACTTCTTATCTTCCTTGTAGTGCCAAATAATGTTGCCACAGGAAGGACTTCTAGCTTTTTGCTGTAAAGGAAGGGCATGCAGACTGTTTTGTGCATATGCATTGTCTTTATCCTGTTCTTTCAGAGGATGTCATAACATTCTGCTTGAAAAGTCTGACTTTGCAGACTTAATATGCTACTTTCCCCACCCTGAGTCATGATGTCTAATAACAGATCAATGGAACGAAGACTTGCATTCAATATATACAGTGGTGGACAAAAACTCTAACCCAAAAATATAGATTGGTTGGTTCTGAAATGATATTCTCTTCTTGGAAATTTGATCAGAGTGGAAAATTGACTGGAAATGAATTATTAGCAAATCATACAGAAAAATAGTTGATGCCAAAGTGCTCTCATATAAGGTTTTTCAACTTCTTCATCTTTATGTATTTGGCTTACCAAACCTTAGCTGTCCCGAGTCCCTTTGGAACTATAAAGAACCATGAAAACTTTCACTGAACAATGGGTATTGTGAAGGCATTTCATTTCATGCCATGAGGGCTTGAAAATAGAGGTAAAATTTGATCGTTGGTTAAGACTATCCCATGCCATTTTTCCATAAGATTAAAAAAACATTTTCCCCTACAAGTCAAAAGGATTATTTCTTTAATTACTTAGGAAGAAACCTTTCTGGTAAATGTTGAAGTAAATCTGTTGGATGGGGAAAATGTTGTGGGTAAATGCCATGCTGTTATTCTCAGCCATATAATTTTGCAGCCACACTTCAGAAATGCAAAGAAAAGCCAATTAAAATGCCCAGCAAAAACAAATTCTTCTCTGTAGAAAACTCTGATAAAAATATTCAAACAGGATTAGGGAGCTGAAGATCAAGCCCATCACAGACACAATATTCACCAGATATTGTTTTCAGTTATTCTGAGCCTGAAGGTGAAATTATTGTGGAAGATGGATACACATAACTTGAAAGTATGAATGAGGTTCAGTTTTTTCATGATAAAGGTAAAATGAAATGATACTACCGTAGGAGGTATTGTATTGGACATGGTAAGTTGGACATACAGGATGAATGTGTAGCTTAAGACTGAAAGAAGAAGAACTGAATTGAATGAAAAATTTTGCAGATTTTAAACTAAACGCTATTTTCAATGTATTCCCCAAGCAAATTAATATTTTTGAGAGTAATAAAATCAGGTGTTTTAAAAATAAGTATGACTATATGAAGAAAAGATGAAGAGACATGTATTTTTCTTAAAAGATTGGAATATATTGAATGAGTAGAGAAGGATCAGAATGAAGGGAAATGGTAACTTATGATACTTAATTATGTGATCAATTGCAGTTCTGCACAATAGTGTAATTATCATTGGAATAGTTATGAAAATGGATAGGCTAACTTTTGAGAGAACCAGTCCTCCAATTATGATTAATAATCATAAGAAATAAAAGCTCTTTGTTCATAAATTTGTTTCTTTATATAATCATCCATTTGCTCCATTTAGTCTTTCCATCTTTTCAATAACTTTTGACTCTTCGTCATTATATGATTTTAGCATAATGTTGGAGTATTATCTAATTTACATGTGGTACAATCTGTGTTCAGGAACACCTTAAATGATTCTTAATGTTAGAATCTAATCCTAACTATATAACACCAAAAATAAATGACCTACAGCTAAATGTTTCTTAAAACCATTTCTAATATTTTTGAGTGCACTTGTGATATATCTGTGTGCATGTCTAAGGAAGGAAAACATGTAAATAGACAAATGTTTCTTGTAATAATATACCAGAAAGGTGTTTCCTAGTGCATTTGGATCAAAGGCTGCTGGTGATTTTCTGTCTGTGTGAAATCCTGTACTCCTACCGTTCCTCTGACTGTACTTCAACTAGATCAGGTTTGTCAAACTCATGGCCTGTGAGCCAAATGCGTCATATGCTGGCTACGCCCATGCCCAGTTTAGTGAAGGAAAAAAGTCATGATATGTCACGTGACAATGCTGTGACAATGTGAGTTTGACATCCCTGGACTAGATAGATCCACAAGCTTGCTTCGTACAAGTTAATTTCATATTATAGAAATACAAGTTCAAAACATAAAATGTTAGCCAGTTTTTCAGATTATAATTGTGCAATACTGAATGATCTTTCCCTAATCTGGTCTTTCAAGTTTTCCCATGATGTGCCTAATAGTATTGTAATTGAGTCTATCCAGCTTGCTGCTGGTCAGCCTCTTTTTCTTTCTTCCATTCTTTCTCAGCATTCAGTAGGAGAATTAAGTCCTTGCATAATGTGTCCAAAGTAGGATAATTTGAGTCTGGTCATTTGTGTCTCAAGTGGTTAATTTATATGATGATTATTTCTGTTTTTCCTTAGCTGTCTATGTAATTCTTAAGGATTTTATTTTCCAACATCAATGTTCCAAACATCACTATTCCCATTTTGGTTCTTTAAAGTCCAACTTTTGTCTTCCATAGAATGTCACAAGGAGTACTATCGTTTGCACTACAGGTAGTCCTCAATTTACAACAATTAATTTAGTAACTCTCTAAAGTTATGTCACTGAAAAAAGTGACTTATGACTATTTTTCACACTTATGACCATTTGCAGCATCTCCATGGCCACATAGTCAAAATTCAGATAGTTGGCAACTGACTCATATTTATGATGGCTGCAGTGTCCTGGGCTTCATGTGATCACCTTTTGTGACCTTCTGAGCAAAGCCAATGCAAAAACCAGATTCACTTAACAACCGTCTTACAAACTTAACTGCAATGATTCACTTAACAACTGTATCAAGAAAGGTTTAAATGGGGCAGAATTCGCTTAACAAATGTCTCGCTTAGCAACATAAATTTTGGATTCAATTATGGTTGTATGTCAAGGACTACCTGTGTTTTGATCTTTGTAGATATGGACATATGCTAACTAAATATCTTTTCAAAGAACTATAATGCCATTCTGCAAATATCCTATTACAATTAATTTGGATACTGCAAACTGTAGCTAGTAAGCAAAATTGAAAAGTTCCTTAAAGTAAAACCACATATTAGGCAAATGATAAGCCTTTTTGAGGTTAATAAACTGCATATATTCTATAGAAGGTTCAGGCATCAGGTTTTCTTTGTCTTTTTGGAGAATAGGCTGAAGGTTAGCAATAAAAACACAAATGGTACTATGTTGAAGTAATATTATATTCCTCCACTTCTAAGATAAACAATTCTCTTAAGGATGGTGACTGCAGATTACAATATAAGGGGTACAAGAAAGCAAAACTTCCTTTTCTCAGTTCCTGTTCCAGTTCTTTTTCAGATAACAGCCAACAAGATTTTTCCCATCTATTTTCATTATATTATTTTTTAATTAACCAACTCTAGTTGGAATTTGAGGCTTAAAACAGGTTTCAGCACCTAGATGACTTAATTTTCAGAATTTTAAGAGGGTCAAACCTGGTTGTTATTTAGATGAAGGATTACCATTAATTCTCGGGCTATAGAACAGAATTTTAGGATTATAAAACATCCTATTGAAAGCAGCCAAAAACTACAGTACTTCAGAATATTTGTCAAAAAAATATGCATGAATTGTTCCATGTTGTCACTAAGAGTCAACTTTAAATCAAACCAGCCTCTACCTTTACCTTCATTGGAAAATGAAGCAGGTAATTATCTTGCAGCCAGGAGCAACTTAAAGTATGCTTCATCTTTGGTTTTTAGAGAAATTTAAGTGAATTTTAAATTCCTTAATTATATCTCTCTCTCTCCCCTCTCATTTTTTCTAAAACTGAAAAATATGATTTGATGGAGTTTGAAGCAATAAAGCAAGTGTTTCAGCAGCTGCTGGCTGTTTATTCTAGTTTATTTTAAAAGGCCTTTTATATTTCTGCAAAGCTTGAACTTTCCCAAGTCTTTTGAGATTTTAATGCATGCTGTGTCGCCTCCTTTTGCCTATCTGAAAATCAGGACACAGAAAAATAAGTTTTATGGATGAATAAATTGATAAGAGCAAAACTTAAGATTCTTGACTTTCTTTCACTTATTCAAACTATGGTTGTATCTTGATTATTAAATAAAATTGTGAAGCCTTATAAAATTACATGATTTTGAACATTTTTATGATAATATACTGTATATTTATTTTTGTTCAATTTGATTTTGTATTGAATATAGTAGCATTTTAGAAATATGAATGTGAAATTATAAAAATGATACCTGGTAACATTTTAATAATTCTGGAGATTAGATAATGTGTTCATCATTTTATGTAAAAGTTATTTTGTGAAGAGGGGTGAACTTGCAGATGGGAAGAAATCTGAATTTTGTCAAATATAGCAATAATTTGCAAAACTAGTTCATATTATATGAATAGGAAGTTCATACTATATGAATATAGCATTCAAAACCAGTACTAAGAAATATACTTAAACTAATATGTTAACTTTTTTAGACATAGAATATCTGGAATCTGCTAAAAACATGCATAGAATAGGTACTAAAATATAAGGTGATGTGAAAATAATTTTAACTTAGATTCCAGGATCAGAGATGGTAGGATGAAATATTATTTTATTTAGCATATGGCAAGCAGTGCCATGGAAATCTACAAATGCTGGACACAATGCATTTTTGACAGCCTTTAGTGCTAGCTAGTTCATTCTGCTCAGCACTTGTGTGCTTATCCTTGGCGCACCACAGAGGGCAAATTAGTTTACACCAGCTGATTAGTGGTGCTTAGGTTGCCTGCTTTTTCAGACTTCTCTGCTGGTGTCATTGCTGCATTGCCTCACATTTGGTCCAGGGCTGGCTTCCGTTCTCCACGCATACATGAATGCAGCTAGGTTTTTCCCATTGAAGCTTATCTCTACTATAGGAAGCAACCAGAGCATACGTGAACATGAGTAGTACCTCCTCATCCAAGAAAAGAAAGTTACATATAAGATGGATTTGCTCAAAAAACTTTTTGATTCTTCCTTAACATGAGCCTAAATCCAGGAAGTCCCCAGGTGTGCACACAATTCTGTTTGCAGAAGTGCTATCTCATTAAGGAGAGAAACTAGAAAATTTCTGAGATCTTGGGGCTTGAGAGCCGAAAGCCATTTGCTTTTGCTCTTGTTTAAGTCTGTTCTTCCCCCTTCAAACCTCCACAGCTTCCAGACACTGAGAGAGAATTCCCAACGGTATAACTCTGGAAACTTAGGGTAGGGATGTATAAAAATGTGTAACTGAGTATCAGCAATGTGTTGATGATAATTTACATTATACCAGTGAAAGTCAAGAAATACTTTCTGACATGACTTCCAGGGAAGCAATGGCGGACTGAAGACAATTTTTCGTGGACCCAATTATGGTAGCAGAAAGTGGAGTCAATGAAACAGTTGGCTCCTTGAACCCTTTAAGGATAAAGGGCAGGACTTGAGAGTTCCCAACAGACATTTCCTTGATGAAACTGTCTCCAGCTGGTTGTACTCTGGGAGCAAGGAGTCAGTTTAGCCCAAGCCTTTAAAAAATATTGGGTTCCTCTTGATTCCTCTCTTAACCATCCTTACTGGAAATGGCTTGTCAATTGCTTTTTAGATTGATATTAAGAAACTTCAGGAGGGCAAGTTTTATTTCCCTGGGCATTTTTCCTTCAACCTCCAGCAAAAAAAAACAAACTTTATGTAAGTTTAAAGAGTAAAGAAAAACTTCCTATAATCTTATTTCAATCTTATTAAAAATATATATGAAGATTTTGAATGTGTTAAGAAATTTCTCTGGGAAAATGTGTCGGATGATAGAAAAATAAGAGGAGGCTTTAAAAGCTACCAGAAAGAATTAAAGATTATAATCAAAGAAGACTCACTAATATAGAATGGAGAAAACTAATTTAACTCTGGAAGAATTCAAGGATATTTGGCAACAATGTACCCAGAACTTTCTATTTTAAACAACATCATAAAAATGGTCTTAAAAGAAGAGATAGAAGAAAATATTGAAAATCAAACTGTTTGGGATATGGTTTAAAATTGATAGGATACAACAATGATATTGACAATTGAAAACCAAGGTTTTAATAATTAAAAGGGACAAACAAGTAATAAGCCAGAAGAGTAATTTGGATATATAGATTTTAACTCAGGAAAGTGACTTGGACAAGTTTCTTACTTTGAATTTACAAAAGAGAGGTGTTATACTTATAAAAGAATTCTTGTGAAAAGAATTAAAGAGAGACAGTCAGGAAATCAGCTTTTGGGACATTTCTTAAAAGAACTAAACATCAAGATATTTCAAAGAAAAATGTAGGTTTGCAAAGTTGGCTTATTCAATCAAAGTGAAAATGTATAGAATTTTTTTCCTAACAATTTTAATTAGTTTTCTTGACTAGAACTGAATGTTGAGGCTTTAAAGATTTGTTTATAGATAAGTAATGGGAAGAAAATAGTTTTTGTTACATTTTTAGCAAAAATAATGTTCTGGTATTAAAATTGAGAGAATATGAAGACAAAATGATAAGAAATTAATTTGAGACATCATTTGAAGGGATTAAATATTATACTTTTAAATATGCTGTTGTTGTTTCTGATCTTTCCTAATGGAATTTTTGTTAAGTTTGAATGATGAGTTTTAAAATATCTGTTTATAGACAAGGCATGAGGATAACAGTTTTTTTTCCTTGGTACAGTTAGAGAAAATGACAGAGTGTTACATAAAGGAAATAAATTCGTTTGTTTTACTTGTTTAAAATTGTGGTAGTTCTTAATGGACTTTTGCTAAATTTATATGTCCAGGCCCTATTATTTGCTAAAAACAAAAGATAAAATAGGGATAAAGAGATTTTGGGTTGAAATATTAGAGAATGTGGATCTTTCCATATTTTTCCTTTCTGCACTTTGTAACTTTTGTTTTTTATATTTCTTTTAATTTGTATTAGATTTTCTTACCTTTGTGTTTTAAAATTTCAATAAAAATATTGTTAAAAATAATTTCTGACACTTAATTTAAGTTTCATAATTTGAAACTTTTAAATTCTTGCCACTCCAATAATCAGATGGAAAATAATATATTCAAATAGTAACAAGTACATTTTTGACTCAAAAGTTATTTCAGTGGGCATTTGCATTAATGAATGCAATATATATTAATCACAGATGATTCAATTTAAAGTTAAAGATTAGAAATTCCAATTATTAGAAAGGAGTAATGTGTATATTTTAACATGTTTGTAGTGGTAATGGAAACCACCATACTCCTACAATATATAAAGCAAATTGATTTAAATTTTAACATCTACCATTTTTCCTGAAAAGGTTTAGCTTTTAAAAATGTGTTCACAAAGGAAACAAAGTACATTTTATGGTTCATAAAAGAGAAGTAATAATGGTATTCTTAATGCCATAATTTGTTCTGTTTTAAGAATTATCAAATAATGATAACTTGGAGTTGATTTAGAAAACTTCTAATTTCTGGGAGGAAAGCAATTTATAATGGCAAATGTAGCAAATATAGTAATGTATTTAATTTTGTACTACCAGTTTGTGCTGGTATCACCTTTAGAAAAAATAGATTCTTATTCTTTCTATATGTGCATAGTAAATGCTATTTATAAGCATTGACGTGTAAATGCATACCTATATATCAATTGTATGACTGAGAAATACATTTATTTATCTAAAATAGGAGTGAACAATATTTTTGTGTTGAAGGTCTTATTAATTTGGGAATTATTTTTTTAAAAATAACATTTTTAACAATTTTATTAAAATATTTTGCAAAGATTAAAAAAAACTACTGAAACATAGAAGAAAAATAGGAAAAAAAAGTGAAAGGTAAAAGTTGAATAAGAAAAAAGAAGAAAAAGAAATGTAAAGAAGTGATTTTCAAACTTTTTTGTGGCAGGTACAGACATAACTATAACCTTTTCCAGCCTCCCATATTGCATATCATAGTTTGCCAGAAACAAACCTTTAAAATCAATAAATAAATTCCAAAATCAGCAGTTCATTGTTTTCTATTTCCAGCACAACTTACCAGTAGGATTTAAGTAAAACAATTACTGAAGCTAGAGCCGAATGTTAGAAGTTTAAAGAGTTGGGTCACTTCCTATCAGCAGGATTACTCCCTGAAAACAGAGGCAACGTGATGGGAGAACCCAACTAAATATTAACTTCGGGAATGATTAGTAGTCCAATGTATTTCTATGGAAAAAGCAATTGGCTGCAATTTACTCTCCATTCTAAAGGCAGTTGGCCACAATTTACTCTCTCCATTGTAATCCTTTTTTTTCTCTCCCTCTCTGGCCCTTTGACTTAGAGGTGGACATGTGCAATCCAACTCATGTTTGCCTATCCATAGGCATACATAGAGGAAGCAAAAGAAAAGGGAGCAGAAACACAGTCATATAGAACAGACATACTGTTCCGGGGAAAATACATGTTAAAGTTACATATATTACTATCATATGTTACATGTTAAAGTTATATATATTACTATTTTATATATATAGTATATATATTAAGTTTTCACAGGTATCTATATGTATGGTATTCAGCTTTGTTCGGGTATTTTCCCATGTCATTATAGTTGTGCTTTTAAAGTTGTAGCGACGTTTCGGCCAGAAATCTAATCTGCCATCATCCAGGCTGTGTATTGTATTCGCCTGATGATGGCAGATAAGATTCTGCCGAAACGTTCGCTACAACTTTAAAAGCCACAACTATAAATGATGTGGGAAAATACCCGAACAAAGCTGAATATCATACTATACAACACACACACACACACACACACACGTACATAGGTATTATATTTTGGGTAAAATCTTCGTAATGAAATAAAATCTAATTTTGAATAGAGCAAAACCCCACCTAAACTAAACCTTATGAGTTAGAATCAGTTGAGTGGAAAAGCATATATAATTGATGCAAAGAAAGGTTAACATGTTTTTTTCAATAAAATTATTTAAAATCTCAATTATTTTAAAGCCCAATAAAAATCATTAAAAACCCACTTTAAAAAATATTTTATCCCCAGAATAAATACTGTTCTGTATGCAATAACGGCTTCAAATAATACATTCTTGATTGGGTACTTAGAACGAAAAGGGATTGGTTCAAAGGAACCCAATCCTGCAGCCGCGGAAGAGGGCGGCAAAATCAAACAATTGTCATTGGGTACAAGCCGGCCGGGAAAAAATGTATAAAAGACCGCGCGGCTTGAGCAATGTTCCTTTTCTACACTCTGGCTAAGAAATAAAGACTTTGCTGTTGGAACCCGGTCTACCTCGTGTTTTTCCGGACAAAACACTGGCGACGAGGATGGATCGTCCTGAACGCGAGACCGAGCACGCGGTGAGAGAAAATTCCAGAGCACAACAGAATGGCTGGGAACAACGCACCGCCCGCACCTTTTAATCCCAACGAGAAGACTGGATTCGTACGCAGACCGCTTCCAGATGTACCTGGCTGAGAGGCAATGAGATGGAGGACATCTCAGAACAACGCAAAAGAGCGTTTTTCTAACGCACTGCGGACCCGAACCATTTTCAAAATGGCAATAGCCCTGGCGAAGCCCGAGACGTTAAAACAGTTAACATGGTCCGAACTCCAGAAACTTACTGAAAACGCACTACGCACCAACGGTGTCAAACCTCATAAGACGGCATGAATTCTACCGGAGAGACCAGAAAGAAGGTGAGACAGTAGCTGATTTCGTAGCCGCTCATCCGACAGATAGGGGGAGAGTGCGAATTCTTAAACCTCGATGAGGCTATTGAGAGACCGAGTGATATTGGGACTAATGGACTCAACAGCGCAATAGTTAGCTACTGAACAAGCCTAAAATAACCTTAGTTGAGGCCATCGCGGAAGCCACAGCCGCTGAAGCTGCGAAAAAATCGGCCGTTACCATGAAGACAGATGAACACAAGCAGGCATGAAAACAAAAACCCGGCCGCAAGAAGGAAACCAACTCCCTTACCACTCACCACGAAGACTATCGCGAGACGTCCGAGTCAGACGACGAGAGACGAGAGGTCCACCGCACGTATGCCGCGCGAGAAGAGCGCGAGGAAAGAAATTTTGGCGGGAATGCGCTGGCTGCGGAGGAAGTCACCCGAGAGCGGAATGCAGGGTTTCTCGATGCCATCTGCAGAAGTTGCAAGAAACGAGGGCATATCGAGAAATCGGTTGCAGGAACAGAAAAAACTACACCCCGACGAGAAGCACCAATTCCCCCACACGAGCCGAGCCCAGGCGAGCAGAGAGAAAGTGGCCCGAAACAAGCAAACCGCAAACAGAGAGAATACACATCAAACTGTTACATAGGGAGCGCTAAGACGGAAAGCAGAAAGAAAGTTAACGTAACAGTAAGAATTGAAGGAAAGCCCTGCGAAATGGAAGTGGACTCGGGATCTTTCCTGTCCATGGTCTCGTGGAACACCATAAAACAACTAGTTCCTGATATCCGACCGACAGAACTAAAAAAGCAGCGGCTAACACTCAAGGACTACCAGGGAAACCGAATCCCGGTAGTTGGCATGGGCCCAATTCAAAGTCTCGTACAAACAGCATGTCGAGGGGTACTTCCGTTGACCATAGTTGACGAGATAGGCCGAGCCTCCTGGGCATCGAATGGTTCACGCCTTTGGCATCGGGATGACCGGGATAGACCGAGTGAGCACAACCGACTGGGAGGAAGACCTAATCCGGGAATTCCAAGACGTGTTCGACGGCTCACTTGGCAAAGTACCGGGGAAACCCTATTTCTTTCAGTCTAGACCACAGGTACCCCTAAAAGACTAAAAGCCAGGCGAGTTCCGTTTGCTTTAAAAAGCAAAGATTGGAAACAGCTAAATAAACTAGTAGCTCAGGGGGTGCTAGAGCCTGTGGACCATGCCAAATGGGAAACGCCGATAGTCACACCTATTAACCTGATGGGTCAATCCCAATCTGTTGGTGAACTACAAGGCCGACCCTGAACCACGCACTACAACAGAGCGCATACCCGGTGCCAGTAGTCCAGCATTTGCTACATTCCCTGGGGGCAGGAAAATTTTTTGCCAAACTCGACCTGGCACAAGCATACCAACAACTCCCAGTAGACCCGAAAACAGCGGAGGCACACAGACCATAGTTACACACAAAGGGGCATTCAGAGTAAGAGACTCCAATTTGGAGTCAGCGTGGCACCAGGCGTTTTTCAAAAGCCTCATGGAACGCCTCCTAAAACGGCATACAGGGAGTCGTACCGTACTTCGACGCATCCTAATCTCAGAAAAACGAAAACAACTAAAACAGACACTTAAAAATGTACTAACTATAAATTCAGGGAAGCTGGACTAAAAGTAAAAAAGAAAAGTGCTGCCTGGCTAAAAAGAGCGTCGAATTTTCTGGGCATATTTAATAGACGGAGAGGGTATACACCCACACCGAAAAGAAAACTAAAGCCATAAAAAACACACCAGAACCAAAGAACAAAAGCGAGTTACAAGCATTCTGGTCTAATAAATTTTTTTAATGTTTTCCTACCAAATAAGGCTACAATTAGCAGAACCGCTACACCGGTTACTGGACAAAAAAGCAATTTGGACTTGGGGGCACAAAAAAAAAAAAGCCTTTCAACAAATAAAAAGCATTGCTAACTTCAAACACCGTTCTCATCCAATTTAGCGACACGCTACCATTGAGAGTGACCTGTGACGCGTCACCGTTTGGAGTCGAGCCATCCTGAGCACCAACTTCCGACGCGAAAGAGAGGCGCCACGTCCGCGTACTACTCCAAAAACTCTGTCAAAAGCCGAGCGGAAACTACAGCCAACTGGACAGAGAGGCCCTAGCAATTGTCGCTGGGGTAAAGCGTTTTCATGAATACCTGTACGGGCGGGTTTTTCAAATTGTCACAGGACCACAAACGCTACTTGGAATTTTGGCAGGAAACAAGCCCACACCAAACATCCTGTCCCCAAGAATGACTAGGTGGTCGGAGTTCCTAGCAGCCTACTCATTACCCTAATACACGCGACGGGAAACAAATTTCCCATGCGGACGCTTTGAGCAGAGCACCATTGCCAGCAACGGAAGAAGACCCGGCACCAACGAGTGACTTGCCCTACAGATAGAGACCTGCCCACGATTCTACCCATCTCCGCGAATGATGTCGCCAGAGCCACGGCAAAAGACCCACTGACTGCCCGCATACTTAACTGGGTAGGTAGAGGCGGCCGGAAAATCAAAAAACCGAGACTTTTAAACCTTTCCGGGACCAGACAAACCGAACTCTCTATAAGAAGGGATGTCTACTGTGGGGTTGATGAGCGGGTAGTTATTCCAAACAAATTGCAAAACAAGGTACTTGAGCATGCTGCATGAGGGACACCCGGGAATTGTTAAAATGAAAAGCCTTCGCAGGAGCTATGTCTGGTGGCCGGGCATTGATAAGGACATTGAATATTGGGTCACCTCGTGCAACAAATGCCAGAGAGCTAGACCATCTCCTCCAAAAGCACCTATAAGGGACTGGGAAGTTCCAAGGGGCCCCGTGTCGCGGCATCCATATCGATTTTCGCGGGCCCCTACCAAGGGACACACGTTTCTGATTGTCGTGGACGCATACTCCAATTGGCTAGAGGTAAAAATTATGCCATCAACGACAACAGAAATGGTAATAAGGGAACTAGACAAACTTTTGCAAACCCACGGCCTGCCGGACCTACCAGTGTCCGATAACGGACCTCAACTAACCAGCCTACTATTCGAACAATACCTAGCCTCCCTGGGTATAAGAACATGCCCTCACAGCGCCGGCCCATCCGGCGGCAAATGTAGGGCTGAAAGAATGGTCAGGTTTACCAAGGAGGGTTTTGGAAAAGGATGGACACTGGGAGTCCAAAGCAAAAATAAACAGGCTACTCAACCGCCAACATATAACACCAAGTACCACAACACAAAACCCCATCAGAACTACTGATGGGGAGAAAACTCAGATCGCAGCTAGATCGGCTACATCCAAACTTCACACCAGAAAACCCCCCGACTCCTCACATGATTCAGGAGTTTCAAAATTTGGCGATTTGGTCTATGCGAAAAATTTTACGGGGAGACCCATTATGGGTACGGGACAAGTCACAGACTTAACAGGCCCCAAATCATACCGATTAAACGGTAGACGATGGCAGGGAGTGGAAGCAGCACATTGACCAGCCCGGTCCCGAAATTTAGAAAGGAACGATAAAACACAACCAAACAATCACAAAAACGACGAATTTCAAACCAAAAGAGGGGGGGGAACACGAAAAATAAAAGAACCGTTTTAAAAACAATGCCGAAAAACAACAATCAAAAAGAGCAAATGGAGAACTCACTGTTTGGAGAAAGTTGCGAGAAGAATCCCACCGATGGAGGCCAGCCAAGCCGGCTCAACCTGCCCGGAGGAAACGGAGGAGCGGCGAAGCCGCCGGCCCAAGCAACTCAGGCGGCGGCATGATGAAGGCCTCACCCTTCCAGACGGTTCCAGAGAGAAGCACAGAGGAAACAGCAGCACCATCCGAACCGGTCGAAGACAAGCACCACAAATGAACGCGCAGGTCCAGTCGAGTCAAAAAGAAGCCCCGCCTACTACGAGACTACGTCACGACGTAGGACCAAACTAAAAGAGGGAAGGGGTGTTCTGTATGCAAATAACCGGCTTCAAATAATACATTCTGATTGGGTACTTAGAACGAAAAGGAATGGTTCAAAAGCGAACCAATCCCTGCAGCCGCGGAAGCGGCAAAATCAAACAATTGTCATTGGCTACAAGCCGGCCGGGAAAAATGTATAAAAGACCGGCGGGCTTGAGCCAATGTTCCTTTTCTCTCTGGCTAAGAAATAAAGACTTTGCTGTTGGAACCCGGTCTACCTCGTGTTTTTCCGGACAAAACAAATACAAACCTGAAATTTTGTTCCTCTTTTCTACCCACCTAGGCTGGGGAAGGAAGGAATATATTACAAAGTAAAACAATAAATATTAAGATTTATTATGTGATAAATATATAAATATTAAGATTTATACATATCTGTGCCAGAAGCGTAAACCACCTTAAAGGGAGAAAGAGCACATTGAAAAATGTTTCCTGAAATTAAATCTCTTGTATTCTCTTCCTCTTTGTTGGAATCTCATGAGTACCATATGAAAAAGAGAGGGTCTCCACAAATGTGGGGTCAGAAAGAAATCTCCCTATGGCCACTAGGAGAATCCATTGCTTTTTCTTAGTGAGAACATGAATTTAAAAAATTAAAGAAATAAATTTCCCATAAGAATAAAACAAAATTAAATTCAATTGTATGCAATAAATCTCTCTTAGGAGGTTTCACAGGTTTAAAAGGCTTAATGGGGTTTTTTGGGGAAAACAATTAGAAAATCTCCATTATAATAGCTGTGCATATGCAAATTTCCAGTTATCAAGGCTAAAGTTTAAAGCTTCTTGTCACATCAACTTTATTAATCATTAAACTTTGTTTTATGATACAGTGTAAACAACTGAAATAGAATAGGCAACCAAGTGATGGAAAAATTGAAACATGAATCTATACAATACATACCTGCAAGGCCGCTTATATTGATTCTTAATTTATTAAATAAAAGGTGCACAAAGGAGAAAAATGGTTCAAAAACTTTTTTATCTGAAAAAAATCTGTAGCTTAGCAAGCAAAAAGGCCATTGCTGATTGAAAAACAATAGGCAAACTTACTAATTTAAAACTACAATACTATTGACAAAGAAGAGTTGGTTAAGTCAAACCTCCAAAATCAATTCAGCTTCTTTTATACAACCACTCTTTTCTTTCCTTCTTCCTGCTCCTTTTCACGCATTCTCTTTTACCACTCAAGACAGACAGTGTATAAAAAACACACACACTCTTTGAATGTTTACCCAACAGTTTGATTTATCAGGAAAGGAAAAAAGACTGGGGGAATGAAACAATAAAAGGCAAATTTCTAGAAGGCTTTCTCTCAGTAAGGTGAGAGTTTTTGCTGAGGATCTATTGTTTTTTTATTGCCTGAGTTAAAGGGTGCAGCTAATCATTTTCCAGTAATTTTTAAAGCATGGGGAGAACTTTGATGTAGCCAGCCTGGCTGTTTTGCATAATTTGCAGACATTTTTGCTTTTGAAAGGGCTTGTGAGATTGCTAAAGGTTGCAGGGTCAATATATATACAGATGCTAGATCTACGATTGAGGTTGTACATGATTTTGAACAATTATGGAAACAGTGCAGATTCTTAGCTTCAGCTGGCACTCCTATTAAACATGGGGCTCTTATTGCCAACTAATGGAATTGTGCCCTCTCCTTTGGCAGTTGTCAGAATACCTTTGTTTAATGGCCTTCCTGCGAGTGAATGGGCTGATGGAGCAGATCAGCTGTGTTCTCTCTGGGCCCAATGCAAATAAGTTTCCATTCATAAAATTTCATCCATGTTACTGTGTCTCTGCTTCAGTCTTCCAGCATTTGAAAAGGTAAGAAGGAGGTTGGCCACAGGATGCCTCAGATATTTAGAAACATCTAGGGATTTCAAAGCTAACTCTTCCCAAAGTCCTTTCTTGCTTCGTGTATGGTCTGTGGTTCAGACAAGCAAGACATGAAATGTTAAAATGGCGGGCATCTGGAATTCACCCTATTGTTGCAAAGACTTTCAAGTGAGATGTAATACCGCAAAAATAAAATTGGTAGTTTAAAGAACAACAGTATTCACAGTCCCCTTCTGGGCTTGCAAATAAACCATATACCGATCAGTAAAATATATCAGTATAGATATTATATCAGTATAGATATATTTTACTGATAGTTGTTTACTGAACAGACTTTAAGAAGCTCAGCTCAACACACCATTCCCATCTTGCTTTTTGTCCCTCTTTCTCTTTTCCTAATACATTCTCCGCATTCTGTGCAATAGGCTAGAAATGTGAAATTAGATTGAGAGCACAGATTGCATTTACCACTGGTTTAAAGTATTTATATCTTCTTCAGCTCAAGAGGCTCCAGGAGAGCTTACATAAAGTCAGTAAAAAAAAAAATTAAAGAAGACATTCTCTGCCTGAAGGCTTGCAATGTAAAGATGAGGGAGAAAAGAGGGAAAAGGCTTAAAAGGGAAAGGAAAGCAAGAAAGCAAACTCAGATGACTATTCTTAAACTGCTTTTCTACAATCATATAGTAGTGTAACATACTATTATCCCAGAAATAACTTTTTCATGTGGAAAGGGTTTCTTTTTGTTTATTCCTCTGTAGTTTTTCTGATTCATTCAAATCAGAGACCACCAGCTGTCTAGATCTGATACTTGCTAATCTTGAGAGAAGCAAGAGATTAGGTCCTTTTTTGAGTATTCTGATTGTTTGCATTAGTTTTTGTTCTAGTTATACAAAACCTGGTATTCTGCAGGGAAAAAACCCTTTTTTAAAAACATCAGTTCTGGTGTAAACAAATAAAATAGTTTCTGAAGCAGAAATGGCTGCTCTGCAATGGGGCAGCATGGGTATTTTAGAATTAAATAAAAAACATTTCGGTGAAATATTGAGTGTTAAGAGTTTAATGTGTTGTATTTTTATTTAACATGTAGGAGATGGTAGGGGTGAGTTGAAAATGTCTTGCTCCATTGACCAAAATGTACAGTCTCTCTGTCTTCCCATACTTCATTTAAACACCACCATGAAGGAGTGTCTCCCACTGAACTTCTTTTACACTGAGAAGTGTGGCCAGCCATCTGTGCTTCTGAATGATGAAAAGATGTGTCATAGAAAACAGTAACTCCAGCAATTGTCCTCTACATACTAAAGAATTTCCTCCTTTTAAAAAGCATAGTGCTATGCCATGATTAAAAGAGTAAAGCTATCAGATAGGCATATGTACACCAATTGGGGGGGGGGGACGGGACNACACCAATTGGGGGGGGGGGACGGGACACTGGACGGTATATTGTCAGAGTTTTCACCTTGGCATGGTTCTAATTAGCAAATTTCTTGTCATCCTTATCCCAACACTTGAATATTGGAAGGACCAAATATTTTCTGTTTTGCATGTATTTGGTCCTGATTAGGATACAATAAGTTCAAAACACCACTTTAAAGTTGTCTTTAAAAAATCAGAATAGAATTTTTTTAAAAAGGAAATAAAACATGAAAAGTTAAATATACATTTTAGCTAAAACTAATTTCCTAACAGATCTAGAATCGAATATTAGGCTTCATATGAACTTGTTTCTTACAGTTTTATGCAAAAATCAACTCCTTCCCCTGTGCTGGGGATTTTCAAACTCTGTTTTATGGAATCCTAGGGACCTGTGAAAACCTAATGAAGTTCCCTGAAAAATTGGGAGGGGGAATGTTTACTCAAATGCAATCTAGCACTATAACTTTGTGCCTTGATTAGGAGGTTCCAGGTTAAAACTCTGAGGTAGAGTAGAAGGAAGCTGACACCAGGTGAACATCAATATTGTATAGTATATATCTTTTGTAAATGCCTGCTATAAATAATTCAATTGTACGCAGGTACTCTTTGTTTAGCTACCACAGTTGGGACTGGCAACTTGTTCATTAAGCAGTGCAGTCACTAAATGAGATATCATTTGACTTCAATTGTGCTTATGATCTTACTCATCTTTCCTCTACAGACCTGCTAAGCTCATAGGCATTGGCGGTGAAGTTATTTCTTCATCACCATTATAATTATGAAGGGTCATTGTTTGAAGCAGCTGTTAAGTGAGAACTCCTATACAGTAAAAAAGCATAAAAGCCTCCATCCTGTTTTTTCTGGTCAGTTGTGTCCCTGAAAAACAGTACACTTTCAATTCAAACAAACAAAAAAACTTTGTGATATTGTAGTAGGAAAATACAACGACAGTTCAGTTGAAGTCTTGTCTAGAGGTATCCACATTCCATCCTGCTTATTTGCATGCTAGAGTTATTTGCTGGCATTTTATTTTATTTAAGAACATTTATATGGCCACCCCATAGAGGTGAAGCTCTCGCCTCACAATCAGTAGGCTGTGAGTTTGATTCCAGATACTGCAGATATTTCTTTCTGGGTGTAATGAGAATATATCTGCTGTGAGCTCCACATAGACATCAGGAAGGGCTTTTAACCATTTAAACGTTCCATTCAGTTTCCCCAACTCCACCCCAATGCAAGGGATTTAGGGTTGTTAAAAGATAAAAAACTATGGCCATCCAACTTGCTCTTCATGACTCCAGGAAGCTTGCAAGGACAAAACTTCAATACAAAAAACTACACTCCCTCCCCCAAACAATTAGAAGTAATATCATGTGGAATATTTTTGAATTATCATTAGGTTCTATGTGATATTTTCTTCCTATATCATAATAAATAGACAGAAGCTGGTCCCCTCTTCCACTTTCCTTGCTCTTAAATATATCTTTCATCTATTGTTGTAGTTTATTTAAGGGTCTTGCTTTTTCATGGAATATGTGATATTATAGAAAAAGAATCACATGGTAAGAAAACTGTGGTAACATCAATTCTGTAAGTATTTGAGATGATTTTAGAATGTTGCAGAAAATTGGGCCTGAATTTATATATTGATCCAGGATTATGCACAGATTAATTTGCTGGTAGGTTTAGATCAACAAACAAGATAAGTAAAATGAAAAAGTGACTTTCTAAAAGGATTTAAATGGAGATAGCTTCATTAATGTAACAGTAGCCATTTTCAGATATCATTTTCATTTTTTAAAAAGAAAATGGTAAATTTGAAGTTAAAGCAAACTGTAGTTCAATAAGTTGAAGATTATACATTTATCTGAGCCTAAGACAGGCCATGTTTTTCTAGCAACAAAGTGCGGTGGGAAGCTCAGTGGGCTAATGAATTGTACCTTATGTTAACCATGGCATAATATATGCAAACATAGAAATTAAAGTTGTCCCTGTTTTGTTTTTTTTCCCCCTTACAGCCTGCCTAAATTATTCATCAGAAAGCGGTAAGAAGAATATCTGGAAAATGAAGCTGCATAAAAGGCTTGTTCACTCTTTCTGACAGTTTTCCTGAATTAGTCCTCCCACTTCAGTCAGCCTGGCAACTGCATCAGCCTTTCTTCTTGAGATTTCACAGCTGCTGCTAAAAAGAAATTAAGAATGGGATCATAATGCACTCAATATTGTCATAGCAGAATTGGTTGACTAACATATTACTTCTTTAATTCAGAAAGCATATTTGACCCAATCATAGTTTGTGGTATGAATAGCATACACTACCACATTAACTAGGTCAAATCTGCAATTGAGGAAATGCAGAAACCCTATTTAGTTCCTGCAGGAAGTGCCTGGTATCCCCTGATCCCTGTGCCAGCAGAGAATTGGTAAGGCTTACTTTGCCAGCCCTTAGGCAGCACAGTAGATTTAGCTATGTTCTGTGGAAGGATGTAGCATTATGTTTGGAAAGAATGTCCAAAGAATCTACCCTTTTTTCTTCCCTGATAAAATTGCAGAATGGAATGGAGTTTTTAATGATTAAATCATTTGACCATATCACCTGTTTAAAACTAATATACAAATACATAAAAATTAGAGCATGCTTATCGTAAGTTTTATCTCGACAGTCTTCGGAACAGCCTTTGAAATAAAGAGTGCAGTCTTACTAAGGCTATGGAAGATAAAAAAAAGTAACACTCTTGGGTACCCCAATAATTTTTAGATTTGACAAAAGAATTTAAGAAGGCAACCCTTTGTGCAGACTACAGTTTGCAGCCAAAAATATGTCCAATGTCTCCAATGGCTGGTGTTTTTACATTTACATCCAACTATTTAGTGAAAGTGCTTTTTAATGCCATGACAAAGTTACAGGTACAGCTTAAGGTCACAAGTGGAAAATTACAAAGGCTCTATGATGCAAAAGTTGAAGTTGATAGAATGTAGAATGCTAATTCTCAGAAGAGAAGTCTCTGACTGTGCAGGAAGGTGAAGGAAATAAAAATGTGCAAGAACATCAGGGACAGATTTCCAGAAACTTCAGGATGATAGTGCTAGGATGATAACTTGAAACAAAACTGAAATACTTGATTTTTCCATGGTTTGAGCTAAGGCAATAGAAATGACGAGTTGTTTTCTTAAGCTTTGCTTTTGTCTGCAATAGTTAGGACAAAGGTCCACTTTGCTTTGTAAGATACTCATCTTCATTTTGTTATGACCTATTTTGAGAATATTTTTCAGAGGCTACTTGCAGATGCCATAGTATTGTTAAGTGCTGCAGTCCTTCAATATTGCTTCTTTTTTTAGTAACTGCTCTTACTTACATTATGTCAATAATCACTAAAAGTTGTAAAATTGAATACAATAAACACAAGTTTATTAGATTAAGTATGTTTATTAGATTATGTGTTGTGGATAGGCAGACACTAGTAGAGGAGCGGCACTTTTGAGGATGGATGATTTGAAGAAACCTTTTCCCCTAAATATAGGGCATTCTTAGTTAGATGGAGAATCTGCTAACATAAGCTATTTAAGATATCAAGAAACATGCAATCCTACTGTGCTTTTAATCTGGAAACCTAGAACAATTGTACTGTAAATAATATGACTTTTTCCGCTGAAATGATAAAGAAATGTCCCAAAGGTCAGCACAGAAATATGTGAAATATATTATAAATGTGCCCGCATTCCTGAAGTTGTACTGTATTTGTTTTGTTTATAGTACCTTGGTTTCAGCCAGTGGAACGGTTCTCTATCATTTCCATCATAGTATTGATTGTTATTTTGTACTGGTGCCAGTTCATTACTGTAGGTAAGTACTAAATTCCTTTTTCTTTATTAATACTGAGATCAATAAGGTTTGTTAATATGTGTGTGTGTGTGTGTGTGTAATGTGTGGAATAATGCAAAAGAAGTTTGTGCTTTACATGATTAAGAACTTGTGTAAGCATCTTCATTTTGAGCAGTTTATATAATTGCTTACTAATGTTTTCTTCACTGCAGAAATAACAAAATAAAAGGTGACACTGCAATTAATTAAAATCTGCTACCTTTCATTTGTGACATCTATGAGTATTTATTAATACCTTCTATAACAGTCTGCACTGAAAAAAAGTTTGTACTTGCCTCTAGGTGTTCAGCATTTGGCCATAAAATGACACAAATTGAATACAAGAAAATGTTCTTTCTTTTAATGTCATTATTTCTATAAATTAAGTTTTATATTAATAATAATATAAAAGCATGATGTTTCTGAACATTGATAGATTAGCTGCAATGAGAAGAAACCAGTATGTGTCTTCTGCAATGCCAGAGCAACTCCATTTTCTTTATAGAATTATTACCTTAGTAGATTAGGAGAATGTTGTAGAGCAGGGGTCGCCAACCTTTTGAACCTCAGGGACCACCAAACTCAGAATTTTAAATCCTGCAGACCAGAGACCCTGAGAAAATCCCCAAAAAAAGTCTGCAGGAAAATTCCCCACCCCTTTTTGCTCCCAATCAATCATTCTTTATACCATCTCCAGCTCTGTTCTCAGGGAGAGAGAGAGACTTTTCGCTTTATGCAAGGAAAGCAGCAAACTTCTCCAGAAATGAGTCTTTGCCAGCGCAGCCTCTTGGAGCAGGGTGCCTTGCAGGGTCCCAAAGACTCATTTCTGGCGGAGTTTGGGGAAGAGAAAGAAAGACTTTTGCTGCTTTCCTTGTGTGCAGCCAAAAGCAGAAGAAGAAAGAAGTGGAAAGAAGCAGCCCAGTGGCCAGGCGAGATGCATGGGGCAAGTTCCCCCCTCCCCCCTCACTACCTCATGTTGTTTGCAATGCAAGCAATGCAAAACTTGTGTTCCCACAGGCCATGTGGGCAGTGCAGCCTTTTGTTCCTGTGCAGCCTGGATTAATTGCTTTGGGGGTGACATTTCTCTGCGGAACACCAAAATTTTCTTGCAGATCACCAGTGGTCCCTGGCCCACTGGTTGGCAACCCCTGCTATAGAGAGTACTTGGACCTCAGTACTTGTTCTTCAACAGGCTTGAATGAAATTTTCCTGAATAAAATGATAAAATGTGGACAAGTTGGTCCTATTGTTAAAAGGACTTACAATTGGTTGAATAATCATACCCAAATAATGCCGTTGAATGGTTCTACTTCTGTTTGAAGAACTGAAAAGTTGTCATATTGAAAAGAGAGTAGACTTATTTTGTGCACAAGGCAGAACCAGAACCAATGAAAAGTGCTTCAGGCTACGTTCGGTAAGAATTGCCTAACTGTATGAATTATGTGAGCAGGTTGCCACCTGAAGTGAAGAACTTAGAGTTCTTCAAGGACTGAATTGATCATTTGTCATAGACAGTCCAGTGCACTCTAGTAGTCTTGTTAGTTTCTTGATATAATTCTTTTTGCTATGCCCCATGCCTGAGAAAACTGTAGATCACCTCAGTACTGCCATTGTCTCCCATTGTTTCTGTCTGCCTAATATTCTTACTCCTACCATCCCTTCTCTCCAGTCTCTTCTATTAAATAGCAATAGCAATCGCACTTAGACTTATATACCGCTTTATAGCGTTTTACAGCCCTCTCCTAAGCAGTTTACAGAGGCAGCATATTGCTCCCAACAATTTGGGTTCTCATTTTACCCACCTCGGAAGGATGGGAAGCTGAGTCAACCTTGAATCCCTGTGAAATTTGAACTGCCAAATTGTAGGCAGCTGGCTATAGAAGTAGCTTGCAATACTGCACTCTAACCACTGCGCCACAGATGCTCCTAAAAGTTACTATTGTGTGGAACCCAGGAAGTATGGTGACTTCTCTGTCACAGCTCCTACCTTCTGGACCAGATCCCACCCAGAGATATGGATTGCATCTATTTTCCTGAGTTTTTAAAATCTCCATAAAACATGGAATGTTTTGGAATATACCGTGTTTCTCACATAATAAGGCCGGGTCTTATTTTTTTTTAACCCCCCAAAAAATGGCTAGGCCATCTTTTGGGGGGTGACTTAATTCCCCCCCTTGCAACCTCGCGTGGGCGGGCGGCGATGGCTTGGATGTTGACTTCAGCGTTGGTGGGGCACTTCGTATCGAGAGACCTTCCGCCACCATTGCTTTCCCTTCTCCCTTGCTGCCGCGGCGTTTAGAGCAACACCGTGGCATTTGGCACAGCCACATGCAGCCAGCCAAGGCTCCTCCCTGCAACCGGAGCCCAGCGGAGACACTCAGCTTCAGGCGCTCCTGTCGCTGCCTTCCCTTTGCCTTCGAAGGTAAAGACAATTATTTTAAAAACGACGCCCTACTACAACAAAGCCTCCCCTGCCCGAGAGGGCAGCCCAACCCCACGTGAGGAGGTGAATTTCCCGGGGCCACAGCACAGGATCGGCCCACCCTGAGAGAAGTGCCCAGTTGCCATCCCTGCCTGGCGCCAGGCAGAGCATGAAGAACTTTGCCTGGGGCGTGCAGCGCAGTTGATAGGCGGGCCCTCCTTCCCGGTGGCGGAGCTCTCATCAAGGCAGCAAGTGCCTCCCCGCCGGACCCTCTGCTTATCCCGCCAGGCCGTGCCAGAGCCGTACGGCTGGGCAGAGCCAGGAAAGCGAGCTGCGGGTGCGCGCCTGCCTGCCAAGCAAAAGAGCTGGGCTGACCTGAGCTTGGCTTCCTTCCCAGGTCCCTCCAGCGTGAACCTGAAGGGGCCACGATGAGAGGCTGCCTGAGGCAGTGATAAGTGCCCACCCGTTCATGGACAGGGAGGCGAGGTGATGGCAGCACTGCTTCCCTGGCTGGCGGAGAGAGCCCGAAGCCGCCCATCCTTTCCACCTCTCACTGAGCCCGTCCCCGTGCATCTCCAAATGCGTCGGCAGCTCCAAACGCTACAGTGGAATGGACATCAGGCAGAGGCACTGACTCGGTGGGGCTCAGCTCGGAGGAGGAAGACGAGTCGCCTTGCCTCCCTGTTTGTGGATGGGTGGGCGCTATCACTGCCTCGGGCAGCCTCTCCCAGTGGCCCCTTTGGGTTCGTGCTGGAGGGACTTGGGAAGGAAGCCAAGCTCAGGTCGGCCCGGCTCTTTTTTGCTTGGAGGGGTCGTGGCACTGTGGCTTGCTTTCCTGGCTTTGCCATGCCCGCATGGCTCTTGGCGCAGCCCTGGCGGATAAGCGAGGATCAGCGCGAGGGCTCACTGGTGGCCGAAACTTGTGCCGGGAGAGGGCCCGCTGTCAGCTGCACTGGGCACTCCAGGCGAAGTCTTTGCGGTCTGCCGACGCAGAGGAGGTGGCGGTGTGCTTCTTCCAGATGTGGCCAATCTGCTCTGTCGCCCTGGAAGATTTAGTACTCCAGTGGGGTTGGGCTGCCCTCTCGGGCAGGGGAGCTTTGTATGTACCGGTAGTAGGTGAAAAGAATTGGCTTTGCCTTTGAAGTGAGGGAAGGTGGCAACAGAGGGCCTGAAGCGAGTGTCTCCACCGGGTCTGTTGCAGGGGGGAGCTGGGCTGTCCCATGGCTGCGCCGAACCGCTGTGGTTGCTCTAAATGTCGCAGCAGCAGGAGAAAGGGAAAGCAAGTGTGAGGAAGGTCTTCCCATACGAAGTGCCCCATTGCAAAGTCAACGCAGCAGCACCAGTATCTGGGTTTGAAACAAAAGGACATTCTACGGCGCCCCCCCGCACATTCCCCATTTCGCATGTTTAATATAGGCCTTAATTTGGGGGGAGGGGCTTAATTTGATTTTATGCTGATAAAACATGCTATTGGTGGAGGCCGTATTGTTGGAGAAACACGGTAATTCAAAATAAGCTTCATATTTTTAATATGACAGTATTTACCCATAGTCTGGTCAAATTTTATATTTTACAATTAGTTATTTTTATATTTATTATATATATAAAAGCGAAATAACCATTCATGCATCATCACAAAATCTCCAGAACCATAAAGCCTACAAACTTGAAATTTGAACATACAAAGAAATTTGTATGTTCCTCTTGGCTTCTAGGTGCTCACTAAGAAAGGATTTTTCAAAATGACCATCAGAGCATTAGTATTTCGTATATTATTATTATTAACATGCTCTGATGCTCAGGAGTTCTATTCCCCCTCCCCACCTGAAAAGAAATCTGGAGAGGATTTTCAGTTTCAGTTTCAGTTTTAGTTTCACAGCAGCAACCAGCTTTAGTACAGAACAGTTGAGAGAAGCCTCGCTCAGGCTCCTTGCTGTTTCCTTGCTCACACAGAAAATACTGCCTCCATTCCAAACAGCCCTCAATTCTCTCACACACTGACAGGATGCTAGCCAAATACCGATGGATGCTGATAGGCAGAGCCAGAATTTTTCCCCTTATTTTCCTCCCTAAAAACTAAGCCTGACCACATAGTTTCGTAGTGAAGCACAGGTATAAGAGCAAGTATTTTATACATTATTATTCTAAATTTGCAATCCATCCATTTTGATGCATCCAGATGGATCTATTCTTTTACAATCCTGAATTTTCTGGCTTCTAATAACATACAAAAGAGTGTGATCATGAAGATCTAATAAGTAGCTAATGTTTCTCTGAAAGCAATGTACTATTATTATCTGATGCTAACATAACTTACTTAGATGCTACAAAGTCTACTATGATACACATTTCTAAGGATGTTTCCTAGGACTTTGGTCAGGTACTACTTCAGTAGGCAGGCAGGTAGGGAGGCAAGAAGGAAGGACCGAATGTAATTCCCTTGCTTCAGCTTCATAGCTTAATGGTTTTTAATGTCATTGATGATATGGCTTGTTTCCGTAGATTGGGAACTGGAGAAATTGTTTCATTTTGAGTCCTTTCCTCTCTATATGGTAACTTCCAAACATAGTGTGAGGAGACGATTAATTTATTTTGTAATTTTTTTTTATATTGGATAAAAATCTATTCCATGAGGTTACTATGCCATTTAGTTTATATTTTCATGATATGCTTTTAAAATGATATCATCCAAACATGGATTTAGCTTCATTTACTGTATATTTTCCTCTAGTTCAAGTAAATACCATATTAATATCTTTCTGTGGGAAAGAAATAGAGTTTAGCCAGTAAATAATGATCATAAAGCCATCATAGTTATTTTGAATTGGTAGGGATTGAAGGAGAGCTGTTCATTTACAGTTAAATGAAGGTTCATGATCTGAGAATTTTCCTGTTCTGTCTATTGTTTTGGTGAATATGAGAGCTCTTTTATTAGATTAGATTAGATTAATGTGTTTCAGTCTTTTTGTACCATATGTATTTGATGGTATAAACAAGCTGAATGATTATTTATTTATTTAGCTGCCTGTCTATACATACTAAATCTAGGTGGTTCACCAAAAAAAATTATTAAAACAGAATAAGTATAATCAACAGCATTCCATCGCCACATCATATCGGGGAAGGACCTCTCAGTCACTGATAAGATTTATTTATTTATTTACGAAAATTTATATTGCTGCCTACTTGCACATGGCGACTCAAGGCAGATTACATGGAAATAAAAACCATATGAAAGAAATAAAAAGAATAATAAAATAATAAATTAGTAAACTAATACCCCCCCCCCCCCCCCCCNNNNAAACCCCCCCCCCCCCACCCTGGCAACAACAAACATTCATACAAACTATTTAATGGGCTCCATCCTGCTCTGGGTTCCCTAGGCCTGCTGATAGAACCACATCTTCAGTGCCTTCCAAAAGAGTGTCAGAGTGGGGGCCAGTCTAATGTATAATGCTTTCTTTAAGAGAACTTAATTTGAATCTCTTTCATTTTTATCTTAGGTACATTTAGTTTTATGTTTATGTTATAATTTTATGAACATTAAATAAGAATGTCAATGCTTGTTTTGTAAACAGATTTATATTTTTAAATCCTGTGGTAATTTTTATTAAAGATGGAATAACCATATTCATGAGAGCTAGGTTGGTTTAGCAGTTAAAGGGGTGTAGGAGTGAAGAAGCCAGACTTCTAGTCCTGTCATAGGCACAGGAACTAGAAACTGGTTAACTTTGGCCAGTCACCCTCTCTCAGCCTTAGAAAGATGGTAATGGCACTTCCAAAAATATTGTCTAAAAACCCTGTAGTCACTATGTAGTCACTATGGGTCAAATCTGATTTGATAGCAAAAATTATAGTAATTCATATCCATATGGAATCAATAGGGATTAAGTAGAATGGTTTGGCACTAACTCCAAATATCTAAATGAAAGATATCATTTAAATCAGGTTGGTGATTAAAAAAGAAGCTAATCTTCAATCCCAGTTGTTGGATCATTTCTGAGTGAAAATTTTATGGCCAATCTTAATATATTTCTCATTCTGTACTGAATCATATTTGTACCCAATTGGTAGCATATATGAGAAATAACAAGTTTCTTATTTTACTTATAAAGTAATATTCTATTCCAATTTATTTAGAAATATTTGTAAACTTTGTGGTGAAATGGGTGGCACACAAATTAAATAATAAATAACTTTCACATGCTGGCTATTTTACTAATTTTATTTTCACTGTACTAAGTACATTGTACTGCAGTAGGAACACAAAAATAGTATACAAAATTTAGTATGTTAAGAATATTATAAAACATAAATCTAAAATAAAAAGATACGTTTTGCTTTTGTTTCATAAGTGGAGCTCTTGAAAAAGCTACTATATTTATAATACTTTTTAAAAAATGATTTAAAATATATTTACACATTAATACATTCAAGTAGTATTTGTAGACGTTAAAGGAATTTAAAACATGAGTCACAAATCTTCATATCCAAGGTAGCAAATTATTTTACTATAATATTTATTGTTAGGTTTATTAATTAAGATGTTAACAGTATAATATCTTAATTGCTTTATATTTGACTTATATCTGTGGTGTACTCTTTCTTGAAGATGCTAACTCAATACCTACTGGCCTTATTTCATGGCACACTGATTAAGTAAACAGAATCAAAGCAAAACAGAATGTTTTCAAACATTTATTTAAATAAAACCAGTTCCAATGGTTAAAATGCCAGGCTAGAAACCAGGAGACAATGAGTTCTAATCTGCCATAGACATAAAAGATGATTCTGGGCCAGTCACTCACTCCATCTCACCTCACTGGGCTGTTGTGAAGAAAATAGGAAGAGGAAAAAGTATTAGATAGTTTGCCACCTTGAGTTATTTATAAGAATTTATAAAGGCAAGAAAAACATCTAAAAATAGGTTGTTATTCGTAGTTTTCCATTTGTTAAAAGTTGTTCTTTAGAACTTCTTTAGTGGTTTCTATATATCAAAAACCATACTATGTTTTTTCTGCCTTGTGCAACAGCTACAGCGATATATTGATTTATTTAAATATTGATTTATAAGGTGTATTTTCTCCTACATATTAAAAATAATGCTGAGTCTCCTGGTTCATGCAATATCTAAAACTGTTGTGTTTAGAATAGAAATGTATCTGCCAGTTTGTTAAAAGAGTCTCTGGCAAAATAAGAATGGTTAGTAACAGTGTTTGGTACTTCCAAATGCCTATGTTTAGAAGCTGCATGCATGACCTTCCCAACAAGTAGTTGGAATAGTCCATTTAAAAAGCCTTGGGGAAATCCTGGTCGTCAAGGGAATTATTAAAGTTTGGATAGGTTATCTCTGGTAAGCAATATTTGGTAGTATAAAATATAGGATTTTTTTGTAATAATTTGAAGTACATTGCAAAAAAAATCATGAATGCAATGTAGTGGCAATATTGATCTGTCTATGTCTTTCTTTCAAATTAAAATCTTCATTTAATCTTTGTTTATTTTAGAAAGTAAATATTTTAAATTAACCTGTGCTGCTGTGTGTCTGCCTTACACAATGTTTCATTCAAACCAATGTAAATTAGTCTGAAATATTAACATTAACAGTTCCAACTAAATTTACTTGAACGTAAATTTTGCAATATTAGCATCTTGTAACTCCAGCTGCCTTTATCTGAAGGAAGTACAAGGTATTGTGGCTTTGATCCTGTAATCATAACCATGACAACATAAAAAAATCTAGACTTGCCTGGGAAGAGCAAGTGACTCATGTACTATAAGCAATTTACAGGAAATTAAGGTAAACACCAGTGATGAAACAAGCTCCACCATGGATACATCTAGAGGAACTTTATTATATATTATATTTCTACCTAGAAATCTTTAACTGTTAAACAGATCAGGCAATTAAACAGAAAGGACAAGTAAAGGAAGCAAAAATAAAGCTCTGGTGAGCAACAACAACAAAATATTGTTTAAAATTTATAAGCACCTATGCCTTTAGATTTTTGGCAGCTTTATTGTTGTGATTCCAGTTCTCCCAAGGCTTTTAGGTGGAAGATCCAAATCCCAGGTCAAACCAATAAACTTGTTTCTATAATATCCCAGGATCTGCAGCTTAGACTAGAATGAAGGTGGGAGAAGGGATCCTCTACTCCCAACCTAGATCTCAGCTGCTGCCTTTAATGGAATAGCACAATGGCTTATAAACTACTTAAAGTATAAGAGTTATAAACTACTTAAAGAGTTACAGCCTTTCCAGCTGTATCAGTCACAGATCATGAATGAGTCTATAAATTTATTGTGATTATTCATAATGGTTATAAATTAATTATTATATATTTTATGTTTTCATTATATCATTAGTCATCGCTGCTCATTATATTTACTGCAACTGCTATTATTCCATACAAATAATAAACGAAATCATTATATTTCCTTGCAGACTTGCATTAATTTCCCAACAAATTGTTTGTAAACTTGTTTAGGTGTTGTTGTTTTTTAGTTTAACATACTTAGCATCTTGATGCCGACACTGAGACTGGCTCTTCATGCCTTTCTTTCAAGCTTTGAAAAACTATATATTGCTGGATTATAAGAACTAAAGCAAGTGTTACCTAGTAGATAAGCCTTACCTAAATACGGCTGTCCATCACTGATGGAAGGGAATGAAAAAAGGAATGGAGGATGTCTGCATTTAGACAAGAGGGGTACAATTTAATGACAAGTACAGTGGTATTGGAATCTTATGTAATTCTAACAGTCTATAGAACCTAGGATATTTTTTTTTGAGGTGACACCTCATTGGTGGAATTCCCACTACAGAAATATTTCATTAGCGTGCACATTGACATTATTCAGTGCTGGTTCAAGATCTTTCTATTTTCCATGATTCTCCTATTTTTCTAAGATAGTTGGCTTTTAATTGTATTTTGTTTAAGTTTATCCATGACTGCTACAGTTGGAAATGTTATGCCTTAGATAATAAATGGGGAAACTGAATGTATTTATTTATTGATTTTAATCAATTTCTAAGGTTTGCCCACTTGGCAAGACTTCTGCCAAAGAATTAAAAAAGATCTGTGGAAAGAATAGTATAAAAGATAACCACCTCAGGAAAAAGAGAGATAAAATGTACAACAATTAAATAGTTACATAGCAATTGCTCAGTGCTTAATGTTATATAAGAACTTATGAGAGCTTTCGTTTGGGAGGTTTAAGTACTCTCCCAAAAGATAGCAACTTTAGGATCATATAGAATATTCATTTTCCTCCCCCCCTCTCTCGGCTAGAGATATACAATTTGCACCTCCCAACCCTACGTGTGACCTGGATTAAATTTAAATCCATGCTTTTCAGAATTTTGCAAAGCGGATGAAAAATAAAGTTGGAAGAGGCCATACGCTACATGCCATTCAGTCCAAAGCCCTTGCTCAGTGCAGAAATTCAGGTCACAGCAGCCCCATCAGATGGCTGTCCAGCTGCTATTATTAGAGCATTTCCAAGAAAAGAAAGACCCCTCCTCCCCCACACCTCTGAATTAGCTATATTTCTAAATTGACTTAATTTTTAAATCAAAGCATAATGTGTACTAGATTAAAATAATTTCCTTAGAAGAAAATAAATAGAAAATATAGAAGTGTGTGTTGATTTTTATGTGAACTTTCATATTTTTTCTGTAGTTTGTAAAATTGTAAAACCAGTGGGCCTAAACAAATAAATAATATGGGAATGTAATCTAAACAAAGTTCTATATACTTACAAACATACAACATTCATATTCAATTTATCCTGTTATAAAGCATAATTTGAAAGCCATGTATTTAAGTGTTTAGTCTCTAATTGTTGTTTTCATCTATTATTTTTCTTTTAGCTCAAAAGTTTGACATGACCTTCAAAAAGAAAATTGGCTTTACTGTTACAGGACTATTAATATCAATTTTTGCTGTGATTGGTACCATTCTTTATGCTCAAGGTAAGAATTATAATAAATAAATATACTCCATCAAGCTAAATTGGGCCTTAAGCTACATACAGCAAGACTGAATTTGATAATAGCCAGTATGTGACTGATAATAGTTTTTACATAAAAACAGCCAAATTAATGTGTGAAAGATTCAAAATGTCACCAAGTGAATTATTCCTAACTCTGATTAAATTATTACTCCTATTTCTATTAGTGTAGCTGCCCTAGTTTTATATGTTCAGCATATCTTTTGAATATACTTGGTATACATTATTATTACTACATATTAAATATTTATTTATTACAAATATTATAAAAGCAGATATCTCTCAGGTCATGAAATAATTGGTCATGGTTCCCTCTAACTGTCCTTGCTGATTTTTAGCTTTACTGTACAAAACATGCATTTTTATTTTCTTGTTTAATAAATCACTGCAAATGCATTGTTATTTGTTCAGTTAATTTGCAGTCATAAACAGCCAAAATTGAGACCAGAAAAAGTAGAAATCCTTCATTAAAATATAGAATGGTTCATATAGATGAAGCATATCCAATATTAATTCTTGTCATTTAAAAAATATTTGCACTAATATTTTCATCCTATGTTAGTAGGATAAATTTCCCTTACTATTGGGTAAACATTTAACAGGAAAATGATATTTCTCTTGTGCTGTTCTTCCCCTCAGGAGGCACTTAAATACGTCGCCTTCATAATTTTCTGCTGATTATAGAATACAATCATCACAATTATTTTCAAGGATAAAATTCTCATAATAAGCTATTTTACATGTTCTCTTCCAATGTTATTACTTCCTAGCTAAGAACTAATAATTAGTCACACATCAAAAAATTATATGGATTAAATATGAATTGATGAAAGTATATATCTAGTTACAACTTAAATATGTTCCCTCTTTTATTTTCCAACTGTAGCTTTGTTAGTTGCAAATTTTAAAGCTAAAGGGCAATCTATTTCTTCAGATGTAGCAATTTTATTCCTAGCCAGTATGGCTAATCCTGGGGAATGACAATGATTCTACAATATCTGGAAATCCACAGGTCCTCCAGCTCATTTGTTTTGTAATAAAATAAAAAAGAAAACTTGGAAAAAGTAGAAATATCATTTGGCTTAAACTTGATGGTCTATTTATTGTGATTTCCATTGCAGTTATTTATCAATATATAACTGATATATTTATTATATATTATATTATATATATCAAGGTATATATCAATAGTATTCTTACATAATAGCTTGACACTAAAGATTGATTTTTTTAAAAAAATTGACCTTCTCCAGGTGGATATACAACATCAGTTAGAACTGGTATTGGTCTCATAGTCATCCCTGCAGTCATCGTAGTGCCTCTTTTGTACTTCCTGTTTACATCAGGTAAGAATCTTCTAATTTATTTCATCGCTATATTTCTTTTTAGAGTCTAAAAGTTAAATGTTACTCTGAAGGTACAGTGGGAATGCAGAAGGGAAAGAAATCATAAAATTATTAGAAAACTATTGGCACCGAACAACAGTATTCTCATTGAGTTTTAGACAACATTTGGGGAGAAGGAGGAAAAGATTCAGAATTTTGAATTGGTACCAGAGTACCAAATTGTGACATTGCCAATGAGATTTTTTTCATTGATATGTGAAAGCATCAGTTAGAGATTCCTTTGATGTATCAAAGTATCACTTTTCTTCAAATGAAGAAATGATCTTTTACTATCTTTTGTGAGAGAAGAATTTGAGCTAAAAATACCCACTAGGGATACATGTACAAACCTTTGTTTATGTGCACAATAACTGATGGGCTGTTTATGGGCTGTACTTGTCAGGATTGGCCAAGTAGGCACTAGCTTAGAGCACCAAAGCTTAGAAGGCACCAATACCAATCGTTCTAAATATGGAAATCTTTGGAGATGGAGCCATAAGTCGGTGTGACCTAGGAGTTCCATATACTCTTGTACCAACCAGCATTGTTTGTTGGCCTTTAGTATCCAAATTCTGCTCTACTACATTATACTGAGAGCTTCCTTGGTGTAGTGATTGCATCAGGGTGGAAACCAGGAGACCGGAAGTCTGGTAGTCCTGCTTTAGGCACAAATCTACCTGAGTGATCTTGGGCAAGTCACTTTTTCTCAGCTCTAGGAAGAAAGCAATGGCTCTTCTGAAAAACCGTGCCAAGAAAACTTGGGGACTTGTCCAGGGACTCTTCAATAAACAGACACAATTGAACATAAGAAAAAATAATTGAGAATTGCACATAAAACAAGTTACCCTGGGATTATTTCATCCATCCATCCTGATAACTTTATCTGTTATCCATCCTGATAACTTTATCTCATGCCAGAGACATGTTTGTACAAGTTTAAATTACTTTTTAAAAGATCCTGAGTTGTTCTATTTCTCATTTGTTTCTGAATATGTTCTTTTCTCAGTAACATTATTGTTCTTTCCCTAGTTTTTGAGAAGCAACCACTTTTTGCAGTTATTTTGCTAGCCCTGAAAGCACTTGGATATGTAATTGCTGTGGCTGGATTTGCTTTGTGTGTGACAGGTAAACTATGTACTTTATCAAAGTAATATGTATTACAGTTTGATCCTGAAGAAGTTACTTAACTTTTATACTGTGGCTGTCTCAAACTAAAACAAAATTACAACAAAGCATAGCTATATGTCTATATCAAATTCAATACTTTTCAGATATTATCAACCCATATCAAATGCTTCTGGACTTCCAGTGTCCTAGTTAGCATGGGAGAGAATGCTGGCCCTTGCAGCTCAGCATCATCTTACATGGTCTTGAAAAGAAGGTAATAAACCAAAAGTGCAAATTATCGCAAGCATCACTGCTGAAAAGAATGAATACCTTTGAAAATTAACTCAGCTGTAGCTTAATTTGGGCTTGCCTTTGTGATGCTGTCTTTGTTTTTTTCCTTCCTTGCCCAATGGTCCCTCCCTTATGTTCTATTTATTCATTTTATTCCTCCCTTTTGCTTTCCTTCCTAACCTTCTTAACCCATTTCAGTGTGGTCCTTCCGTCACTCCATTTTTCCCTTCCTTCTAGTTGCTACGTGCTGTGGTTGTGCATGGCTTCAATTTCAAGAGGGAAAAGGCACTTTGCACAGTGGCCTGCATGTAAGCATCCATCAGCATCTCCTAAAGCCAAGCATAGATTTTCCTGGGGTTTGCTGCAGCAGCTGTTTGCAGCTAATACTCAACTCTGGGAAAAAACATGGATGCTTAAAAAGCTTCCAAAGAGGACAAAAATATTACATTTGGAGATTTGTTTCTTTTGACCAAGATTAGTATTTTATATCTTTCACATTGCTTTCACGTTTCTCACCTTGAGTTGTCTGTGTGACAAGTGGGATACAAATATAACAAATAAAGCTATAAATAAACATACTGCCTTAATATGGGGCTACCATATCAGAGCTGTAAAATTCCAAATAATAGATAAAACTCTCTTTGCTGCCACCTAGTGATTATTGCACTTTTTTGAAGCCAAGATGTGGAAGTTCTCTATAATATAAATTGTGAAGCATTCTGATACAATTTAAATGGTATCATTTCTGCGCTTACAATTTTGTTCACTATTGTGAACTACTGTATTCTGCTATCTGATGAATCAGGGTCTGTGGGAACAGTTATGTTTCCATGACAGACGTTTTGTCATGCATGTCAGGCTTCATGGCATATATTTGTAAGAGTTTGAGTTCTCTTAAAATTCCAGATATGCCTGTCAGGCCTCTGGGTTGTGGGTTGCTTCTTACATCTGGAAATGTTTAATTGTTATGGAACTGTTTTAACTGACACAGCCTTCCCTGTACAGATTAAGCAGACTCATGCACAAACTATTGTACCATAAAAATAAATTATGTTAGTCCTAACTTTTATATAGTAAAGCCATGAAAAAATCAAGCCTCATTTATGTATATAATTTCAAGATGTCCTTGCACGTTCTACTATCATGTGTGAAAAATGTAAGGTATATGACCACTCAAACATCTATACAATGTTGTTCAGAGCTGGTGAAAATACCAGCCCCCCCCCCTTTCATAATCTTTCACCACTAACTTAAATGCCCACCTTTTTCTCTCAACAGTATGTCAGCCGAAACATGGATCTGTTTTGATTGCAGGCTTAGCAGTTATTGGAGCTGTAGCAGCAATTGGCTTAATTTACATTATTATTATTATTGGTAAGTAATTTCTGTAGAAAATGTTTAATTATTTATTTCATACAAAGATTGTTTGACCCCAGATGATTTTGGTAGGTTACTTTAAAAAAAAACAATTATGAATTATGAAAGAAAAAGAAACATATGATCAGCATCCAGATTGTAATGATAATATCCAACTCAATTATTTCTGCACCCCAGGACTTGGATGCATAGCCAAATTTTCAAAGATATTCTGAATGTCACCAGGGTGACAGCTGTATGGCTCTCTAGTGGGATGCTGTTCCAGAAGGCAGGTGTTGTTAGGAACGCACTTAATAAATGACCTTGTTTAGTTGAAGGCATCCCACTCTGCCCAGTCACGCTGAATGGGTGGAAACGTTCAGATATAGGCAGTGCATCAATATCCAGTCTGTATGTCATAATAGACTTTTTATATAATAACTGTCACCTGGAACTGCACTTGGGTACTGCCATCAGGTGGGCATAATAGAGCATGCTCATCACTGTGGGTGCTCTTGAAGGCTGCGACAGCTGTAGCTTCTGTGTGGCCTTTACAGATAGCCTGATGTGGATGGAGTACATTGTAGTTAACCATTTATGAAGTGACTAAGATGCGAGTGATTGTCTGAACAGTCAGGTACAGGCACAACCAACAAAGTGTTGAATCTGTGTGAAAGCCCTCTTGGTCATAGTTGCTGCTTAAAGTATATTTAAATATAATTTATATATATATTTCAAATTAAGCTTATATGAGATATAAGTATTAAGTTCAGAAAATTAGTGATTTTTTTTAGAAATTCTTGATCAATCAGTTTTTTTCTTTTTTTATAAAAGAAATATTTGGAACATAGCATTGTTTGTGCATGAAGAAAGTTAATATAATGTGTGTCCTTCCCTATCATGGTATTGTTTTTAATCAGTGTCTACAGATCATACTTTTTTCCTCCTGTATACAATTCACATATATAGCAATTAAATCCAGTCAATCATCTGGGGTTACATGGGTTTTTTTTATCCACAGTTTAAATAATTATCATATATCTATACTTAGATATATAAATATCTGAATGAATCTCACTTAAGATATGTTGTTCTACTATTTAGCTATTTACTATTTAGACATAAATTAATTAAAAGCTGCCAAAATTAAAGGTATGTTCAACATCATTAAGAGGAGTACAGATGATCAGCTGATTGTGGACATTTATCCGATGGTCTAACGTTCAGTATCTTAAAAAAACTGAAGATGACTACTGTATTATTGTTGCATGCAATGCCATAAACTCTTTTGTTACTTTGCTCTTTTTAATTGATTCAGATACAGTGCTAAGCATAATGTTCTATTAGTTTATGTTTTGTTATGAGATGACATCATTTCATAGTATTTTGTGTAGACCGGGACACTCTGGCTTGTTTAACAAATCATATCTGAAGTCTTGGATTAGTGTGTGAATTTCAACTATTCTGTTTCTGTTCATAGAATATTTAAATTTGTGCCTATAGAAAATATTTATGATGTAATATGTATGATGAAGAACCTGCTGTGACTGAAGTTTTCACTCTCAATAGTTACTTCAGACAATGATAATTTTCTTTGTATATAAATCCTCACTTGCTGCGTGGCTAGAGAACTGATCATGCTAGATAGAAATACAAGCAAAGGCATGACCGTGACTATTTAACCAAGTAAAAGTCAAATAAGCACTATTCAGTAGTGGCTGTTTAATCCTGAGTTATATCAAATACAAATAAATACTTGAGTCCAGAACTGCCTACTCAAGTGTTAATTTAGAGTTCCTTTTTAGTATATGTTTCCCATTATTTTATTTGTGCATTGCGTTGTTACGCATGTTTTTCAGTGACAGGCATATCTCATCGTAAATGATTGGTTTGCATGCTACAATCTTCCAAAGGTGTATCAGATACCTAATTTTATTTCGATTATAGTACATAGAGAAAAAGGTGTACTATATTGGGTTAAAGGTAACCCTACAATCTATAAGTTATATATTTCCCATTAAGAACTTAATTATAATTATAATACATTTGTTCAGTCAGCAGACAGAAGTACTGCAACTTGCTTTATTTTTATTCAAACCACTTGACCTGTCTAGCTTAATATTCTCTGTTGCAGTGATCATCAGTTCCCTCATATTGGCCTCCTAAGGCTAGAGGGAGTAGGATAGAGACCAGAAGGACAGCATGGTATTTAGAGTACCAGTATTAAACTAGAAGAACAATCAAATCCAAACATTTTTTTCTAGAAGGAGACCTTTCTCAATGTGCAAGGTTGAATGACCTAAGATACAAAACCTGTTTTGCAGTTTTTCTGGGGCAAAATGAGAAAATTGCACCAAATAACATTGGCAGCGTTATCAGGAAATTTCTATATTGTAATCTATAGGTACTCTGGAGCCTTAAAATTAGATGTAGGGCAAGATTTGCTCATACATTAAATAACTTTACCCATGATATAATCCATGTCAAAGGTGAGATCTGCTTCCATGCTCCTGGCCTTCCAGAAGAACCTAAAAACTTAGCTCTGCTGCTTGGCCTGTGGCCCTATAGGGGCCCTCTACATTGAGGGGTGCCTGATAGGATAGAGAAGATTCTTTCCCCGAGGCTGTGTTTAATTTTGGTTTTAATTTTTATACATTTTTTACTTTTTTAATTGCCTTTTGCACTTTTTAATTTTTATTATATTGTACATTGGCCAGAGTCGCTGTAGTATTGAGATGGGCAGCATAGACATCCAATAAATAAATAAACTCTATTTTAGTTTAAAACAGTTTAAAGTAAATGCAGTTAGTTAAAAATCCAATAAAATTGTCATTTTGCTATTGAATTTCAGTGGCACAGTTTAAGGGAGCTTCAGAGAACTCAGCTTGATAGCTCACATCTGATTATCTTGCAGACAAATTCTTTCCAAATTCCCAGAGCTTCCCTTTATGTGGCCCTTTGTTCTACAGTAGAATTAATTTTTTTAAATAAAAGTTTTATTTAGGTTTTCACAAAACATACAAATACAAATAAAATATCTTTTTTTTGAGATCAGTGTGACCTCGGATTATCACTTTTCCATACTGATATAAACTCAATACATATTTATCATACATTCGAATCCATATATTATAACTATTTTCACGATTTTTTCAATAGCTTTTCCCTTTCTTTACTTCTTATAGCTTTATTTTAAATTATCTCATTTCTTTCTTAATTCAATTACATATCTTTTTTGAATTTTTAAGATCTTTCTAATCAATGTTTTTATACTTTCATCTGTTCTGTTTACAATTTCATATCTTTTCTCATAAAACAAATTTTCCCCTGTAATTACTAGACTGGAGTGTAACACCTTTGTATCTTTTTTCAAATCAACCAAAACAACAGGATATAAAATATTTTTTTCAAATCAACCAATGACTACATTCCAGCTGTATTACTATAAGGGCAATACTCTCTTACATCAAAGCTGCGCATCAAATCATTTATTATTTAATGCAGTTTTAGACTGCTTTATTGTTATTTCAAAGCAGCCTTTTATTCAGCACCCTTCTTCCCTAACACTAAAAATCTTTGCTGTTTAAAATCAAGATATAATAATGGTACATTTCAAAATTAAATTCTAGCTGTAGACAATTTGAGGCTCCAAGTTCAGGCTTCTTTAGGCAACAGACTGAAATCCGTGGATCGTGCGTGGTTTGATCCATGCTCGCCAGCTTAGAGAGCGCCCCTGAAAGCGCCCAAGATTTGGGGCTGAGCCACCCATAGAGGTGGTGAAGAAGGGGGAAAGCTGTCAGCAGGTTAAGGAGAGCCGCACCTCTCCGCCTCAGCTTGACCATTACTCCCCAAAAGTGGTTTGCCAGGCAGTGGTCAGAAATGGCCACCTCAAGAAAAAACCTTGACTTGACAAGATTGTGCAGGAGGAAGTTTGATTGACTGTTAAATGGGAACAACACCTATTCTAAGGTACCTGAACCTGAAATTTTAAAACATTAAATTACTATTCCTAAAAAACATCTTAAAGTGTGTGAAAGAGAAAGGGAAAGGAAAACGGAATTGTCGCTTTTTTCCCTCTCATATTAAACAGTTTTAATTGATTTTGCCAATGTTAAAGAAGAATTTGAATAAGAAATTGATACTAATCCACTTTGATATTAATAGGCTATTTCTAGCTGAAAACAAGTGTTCAAAGGGATTAAAGATTCTTGATATTTTAAAAAAAATCTTTAAAAAGAAAGAAAGCAGAGAGGAGGGAAAAAGGAAAAAGAGGTAGAATCTGGAAAAATGGGAGACCAACCTTGGAACGTTAAAAAACAATCGTTTGGAATTTTAACAAAGGCTTGCAAAAGATACATTGTAGCTGAAACTTTTTACAGATAACAAAGCCCCTGGAAAAGAAAGGTTGAAAAAAAAAAGAAACAAGTTTTGGATTATTGGATATTCCTAGGAAATTTTGGATATGCATTCAATTGAAACAAAATAAAATAAATTGGGGATTGTTTAAATTTTTTTTTAAAATGGCCATCCCCACTCCTTGAAGAGGTTAAAATGAGACTTAAAGGAACAAAAAGAAGAAGCAACAAGAGCGGAAGAGGAATCTTTTGTCCATATTTCCAATTTTTAGAAATTGGAGATTTGAATTATGAAAAACAAACAAGAAAACGCTTTGGCGAAACAGAACAGCGAGATAAAGAAGACCGCCATCTTTTAATGGACCAAGCAACTTTAAAACGGGGTAAAAAAAGGGAAAGTGGAGAAGGAGTTAAAAAACACTTAAGCATTTGAAGCAAACCAACAAAAAATACCTGAATTGAAAGCAATCATAATATCAGGATTGAAGCAGAAGGAAGGAGTTCACAAAAAGGGAGAATCAGATAGAAAAGGGAATAAAAAGGGAGAGAGAAGAAAGCAGAAGGGACAAGAGCGAAAGGAAAAGAAGCTACAAAGGGACAGAAACAAGATATAAAGGTTAACAGGAAAAGCATACAAGAATTAAAGCGTATAAAACCTATTTAAAAAAACACAGAGACAATGGTAAAATTTAACTTAAGGAGAGGGATTCTGCAAGGTGTGCATGGGGATTAGCATTGTTGTATTAGAAATAGAAAAGGGTTTAGAAAATTAGTGTTGTAGATGGATTAAAGTGATAAAAAAAATGTATTGGATGTGTAATGAAATTATTTAGTTGGTAGAGGAATAAGGCTCTCAATGATTTTTTAGTTTGAATTTAGAATAATTTTATTGACTAGTGTTAATAACTATTGTTGGTTATTTTATTTTAAAGACAGTAATAAGTAAAATAGAAATATAGATGATTTAAAGTAAAGACAACTGATATTATCAGCTTGGTAAATTGTTTGTTAAAAGAAATAGAAATGTAAAGATGGTTACAGAATTCCAATTCAAAACAAGTATGCGTTATAAAATAGAGGTTAAAAAAATGAATGTCTATAACTGTAAAGGTGTTAACTTACAATTTTTAAACAAGATTTGA